>JAODAL010014437.1:0-87468 GCA_025379985.1 Phyllomedusa bahiana | reverse complement strand
TTGATATAATTAACGGTATTTTTGGCCCCTTTAAATCACCTGTGGTGAATAAAAAATTTGCTGTTTAATTTTTAGTAGGGCTGCGTCAATGAACAGTGCGGGGGTGCGCAAAAATTTCAAAAAAACACGTAATGTTATGTTTTGTTTTAATAAACGGTTTTTTTTGAAACCCTTTCAATTCACCTGTGGTGAATATAGAATTTGGTTTTAGTTTTAGTAGATGCTGGTCAATGAACGTGGGGGGTGCGCAAAAGTCAAAAAAAACGTAATGTTATGTTTTGATTAATAAACGGTATTTTTTGCACCTTTCAATTCCCCTGTGGTGAATATAAATTGCTTTTTTAAAGTTTAGTAGTGCTGCGTAAATGACAGGCTGGGTGCAAAAAAGTGAAAAAAACACGTAACTTGATGTTTTGTAGATCCGGTTTTTTTTGGCAACAAAAAATGTGCTGAAAAAGTTTTGGTTTGTAATTTTAAGTGCGGTGGAATATAAAACAGTAAAGGGTGTAATGGGTAAAATTTGAACCCCTATCTAAAATGTATATGTAATAAAGTGGGTTTTGCAGAAACAAAGAGCCCTGCATTTTCTAAAAATGATGTTTTTCCAAATATAAGTTCAGGCTCCCCAAATACCGGAAATATTTAAATGCAAATTTTAAAAATAAAGATATTCCACTACAATGTTCACTAAGTCTTGGTGAACTTTATCCAGTGTTCTTTATAGATTAGAGCTTGTCTGTGTTCGCCCGCGGGGGCCCCCCCGCTCCCACCGCCGTGAATTTACAGCGGTAGATGCTGCTTTAAAATTCTCTAGCTAACTACATAAAATGTTCAAATCTCTAATCTAACTAAATTGGAAGGATCACAGCTAATAGTAGAGGTTTCTCTGTGTAGAAATAGACTAATTTCGCTGAGCTGTTTGGCCACAGGCAGAGCGCAGGTCCTATCCCTATGAGACGCTGAGAGACACTGAGGCTGAAACAGGAAACGCTGTTCTATGTAAAATGAGGTCATGTGATTTTTCCAGCCAATCGCAACCATACACATCCCAGTCATGACGTCGCACACACATCTCACCCTGCTCTATTCTCTAATCTCATTTGCTGGCCGCCAAAATTACAGGAAGCGCCGAAAAAGGCGCAATCTTAATAGATGATGCACAGATTTTAACCTTAATTATCGCATGATCTGGAAATTTCGATCACCATAAAAACCTTGCCGATTTCAACTTTGTCGATAAAATCGCTCAACACTAATCACTATTAGTGGCCCACAGAAAATATAAACTTTATTTATAATGCATTTTTATGTACTATATATAGATGTACTTTTACAAATGAAGTTTAATTCAGAGCCTCAATTTAATGTACATCTTTAATACAGCCATCTTTCTAAGTGAAGGCTTCTTCACGGACAACCACTTGATAAACTATTGTAGAAAGATTGGTTGCTTTGTTGGCAAAACAGCTAATGGAAATTTCATCAGGGGGCAATGTTATCACTGTTATTTGGAGACTCACAATGCAAATGCATTTGGCAGAAATGTGAATGTAGATATTGAATTGACACAATCTACAGTTTTGATCACTGATCTTTTTATTTTAGTTTTTGATTCTTTTATTTATGTACTCTTTAAAGAAAATACAAAAGCAAAAATACTACCTAACAACTGACAAACATGATAGTTTATCATACATATATTTTGCAATATTTACATTACATGTACATTATATAACTGATAATATTTATCATGACTATCAAATTAAACATAAGTGTACATAGTAGAGGAATATAAAATCTTTTAGAAAGATGTGTTGTCTTATGCCTCCAACTTGCATGGTCGGAAATCGGCAACTTTTTCACCTTATTTGTCGTGCTGCTGCTTCCAGTGTTTGGCCGTTACTTAGAAGTTGCCCTTCCCCATGCTCCAAATAGCTAGTTCACACAAATTTAAGCAACTGAGTGTGTTTGACTGTACTTGGAACTCCAATAGAACAGAATGGAGTGTCATTTGCAAGCATGACCGGATCTTTGTTCTGAGCCAAGACTTTTGGGGAAAACACTTTTTCATTAATAGGTTAATACAGTCCCTGTATAGTCCCTGACAGAAGTTCTGTCGCTTATCCATGTTGTGGAAACCAAACCTTATAACCTGACTTAAAATTCATCCATTGGTGAAGCAAATTTTTTTTCGTTAAAAAAACCTCATTTGGGAGGGTTTCAGCTTTCACATGAGTCATTTCTAAAACCAATGGATGAATCTTAAATCAGGTTATAAGCTTTGGTTTCCACAACATGGATAAGCGACAGAACTTCTGTCAGGGACTGTACAACAAGAATACATTTCAGAAAAATAGAATAAAACAAAAGAAAAGCACATAAAAAAATCACATTTTATTTGTAAAGTCTTTAAACTACTGTACTATGATTCACAATGTTTATATTGAAGGGAACTTGTCCCATAGGTTATGCCCCCCTTGCTAAGGACAGCACAAGCTATTGACAGACATGCTGTTTCCAGCACTGTGCCCCATATTCTGTAAGATGCAGCAGTTTCAGTCTTTTTAATGTTAAAATCTGGCAGTTTTCAGCCAGAAAAGAGTCCAGCTTTTTAATGAGCAGGTGTGAGCCCCACATACCCAAGGCTAGCCCCGCCCACCTGACAGCTATTCACATGTTTCTATTTATTCAAAGTAATAGGTTAATCAGTTGAGAGGTTTAAGCATTAAATACTCTGAAACTACAGCATCTTAGAGAGTAAGGGACACAGTACTGGAAACAGCATGTCTGTCTCTAGCTTGTTCTGTCCTCAACAAGGGGGGCATAATCTATGTGACAGGTTCTCTTTAATATTAGTCAATTTAGGCATTATTTATAGGGAATATAATAAGTATTGTAGCTAGGTAATAATGTAAGTATTTGAATCCCTCAATTACAAGGTGAAATTTTTATACATAGAACGCATGTGTAATGTTTATATAGAAGCCAACAAATCTTTAAAATGATGGTGTTGAATCAAAATGTGGGTGATAGTGTTGTATTTCACTGAAATTTTCCTTTGTGGAACAATGCATTGGGACAATTGATGCATTTAAGTCACAATTAGACAACCAAAAGCCATATTTATTCAAATTCCTTTTCTATTTTCATTCTAATATTAAGCTATAACATAAGCTGTAAGGTACAGAACATTTCAATAGGCAAATGATTACCTTGTTTAACTGGTTACAAATACTGAAACCTCACCTCATGGACAACAGTCAGTGACCATAAAAAATACCAAATAGAATACAGCAGCGCTGTACAAACACCATGCAAACACTAAATTCATGTAACATTTAAGTTGCATTATTACTATCTTTTCTACATGCATACAATGGAGATTTTTAGTGCACATTTTAGTCAAATTCTCTATGCCCACATACCACATAAAAAAGATTCCATTAGGTGGGTCTTTATGGGACCAAAGCCACCATACATTCAGGACAATGGGCTCTACTTGTACTGGTTTTAAGAATCTCAGGCACATGGATGGAGTGCACTGCCAAATGCACTATTCAAAATAAGACAAAAATTAACTACCATATTCAGAAACAAATACACTGCAAAATTATAATCCCTGTTAAAACGTAACTTTTACTAAACTATCTAAAATTATACATCCTAAACCCCTATATATTACCACTACATACCTAAATGATACAGCATACTATATACCATCCGTCAGTGGAGTAATCGCCCCGATAAAGGGCGGCTCCGCTTTAATGACAGATAATATCACTATGTGCGTGTATTACAATTCTTTAATCCTCAGCTATCCCAACGCGTTTCCCCCATGCAATTTAGGGTTCATCAGGGGATTCAAAACTCCTCTCGCTGTGAAATAAGAGTACGCTATATACAACGCATATACAATCTATCTATGACGAAAATACCGCCTATATAGATAAAGAGAGTGATACTTAACTTGGATGCTGCCAGGTATAATAATGATGATCCTCGCAGCTCCTTTGGTATGCTGGCACCCAGGATAAGAGGGATACAGAGTGATTCATCTCTGCTTCCCTTAAATACCTTACATGACCCTTCAGATGTATGACAATCAAGCCCCTAGCACTTCCGCATTGGTATGTATTAATTTATACCTATTGCCGGGTTCTGTTTAACATGTGCGCATATCCCCCTGCCATTACTTCGCCTGGCGTTCCGAATATTGTACTACGCATAACCGGAAAAAGGATAGGATGTCATTTCCGGTTAAAGTCGGCGAGAACGACACTGCGCATGTCCAGAATCCAATCTTATCTCTGCGCAACCCGGCGCTCTAAATGCCGTTCTGCGCATGTCCGGAGAGAAAATGCACTCCATCCTCAGCAAATGCCGCCGGGAACGATAGTGCGCATGTCCAAAGTCCGGCCCAATCTCTGTGCCGCCCGGCATTTTACATACTATACTGCGCATGTCCGGAAAGACAATACATGTCATTTCCGGTTAGTGCTGCCGGGAATTAAACTGCGCATGTCTGGAATCCAAATCGGTCTCTATGCTGAAGTTCAATTGCGCACATGTCCATCTGCACAGCTCACCAGCAACAGTGAAACAGCCACAGCGGGCGCACTCGCTCCCTACGCCACCTCATTCACCTTGATATACTTAGATAACACATTATTGTAGCGGAGCATCTCCCCTGACTATGATTCTCTAAATTTCCTAGAGTGACTGCTATGTGACAGATGTCTAAAGTGTAACGTGGGCGTTAGTTCTGGGCCAATTAATTTCGGGGTGCAAACATTCATTGTCTTCAGCTGACATACGTTATCAGACTGTAAGTAGTCAATGAATATAATGAAAAATGTAATGATATAGTACTGATACATATAATACGGTCAGGTTTAAAGAGTCAATAGTGGTCCTCTGTGGAGAGTGTGAACAAAGCAGAGCAGAGTGAACAGACCCAAGTAAGAGTCTATTCAATAAAACATCCAAATTGCAAAGTCTCATTAAGGCCCTTTGGATGAACTGATTCCATACGCTAGATCCACTGGGCCTCTTTACACAAAATTCGTCTATCCCATTCTCCTCCTCTGGGGGATGGTCTCACAACCTCTAAGATCAAAAAGCACAGAGATTCCCATTCTCCATTATGATGCTCCCACACATGTCAGGCTACTGACGTATCTCTTCTATTTCGTATGTCCCCCAGATGTTCTCCCACCCTTCTTTTGAATATTCTCTTTGTTTTCCAATATAATTCAGTGGGCAGGGGCATATACACATGTAAACTACTCCTTCTGTCCTACAGTTGGCAAAATCACGGATGAAAAATTGTTTTCCATTAGAGGCACGTTTGAAGGATTTAGTTTGTTGTATCTATGGGCAGGCTACACATCTCTGCCCACATTTGAACATACCCATCGGTTTCCTTTCTAACCAAGTACCTTGAGGGGGTATTGGTGTATAGTGACTGTGGATCAGTCTATCTTTAATAGATCTACCCCTTCGATAAGTTATTAAAGGGGTTAGAGGAAGGTATCCTTCTAAGTCCTGATCCAACATTAGTATTCCCCAATATTTTTTGAGGATATTAACCACTTCTAGATTTCTATCATCAAAAGTTGCGATTACACGTGCTTTATTGTTGTCTTTATCCTCCTGGGGTTTACCCTGTAGTAATGTTGTCCTATTCTGTTTTTGTGCATGCCTAAAGGCTGATTCCAAAACTCTTGAGGGATATCCTCGATTAAGAAATCTCTCTCTCAACATACCTGACTGTCTCCTAAAGTCCTCATCTCTGGAGCAGTTTCTCTTAACTCTCAGGAATTGGCCCTTCGGTATTCCTCTCCTACAGGGTAATGGATGGTAACTTTCCCAGTGCAACAAGCTGTTAGTTGCTGTGGGTTTCCTATACATATCCGTGTGAATATTGCCATTCAGATCTTTAATAATAAGGACATCCAAGAAGGGTAAACGATTCTCTTGCATTTCAAATGTGAAATGCATACCGATTTTGTTTTTATTGAGCTGTGCAACGAACTCCTCAAAATGACACCTTGTGCCTTCCCAGAGGATGATGATGTCATCAATGTACCTCCCCCAGAATAAAATCTGGGGGGGCCATTGATCATCCCCTGGTTGGGACACCAAAGTGGCCTCCCACCAGCCCAGGAACAAATTTGCATAGGCGGGAGCGCAAGGGCTCCCCATTGCGGTGCCCCTGAGCTGGTGGAAGGTCTTGTTGCAAAAGACAAAATAATTATGTCTTAACACGAAGTCAAGTAATCTAATGACAAAGGCATTATGAGCCTGGAATTCTATACTTCTTGTGGACAAAAAATATTCAACTGCTTGAATGCCAATTTCATGTGGGATATTACTATACAGGCTTTCTACATCTATGGAGCCCAAGAGTACTTCTCTATTGACTGTAATCCCTTCCAGTCTGCGCAGGAGATCCGAAGTATCTCTTATGTAAGATGGCAATGTAGTTACAAAGTCCTGTAAGATATTGTCTATATAAATCCCTACATTTTGCGTAATTGATCCTACACCTGAGACTATTGGTCTACCTTTTAGTGGGGTATAACCCTTATGAATCTTTGGGATTGAGTAAAATGTAGGTATTTGAGGATTAGATGGCATCATAAATTTAAATTCTGTATGTGTTATCAGGCCCATCTCTAAACCTTCCACAAGTAGCTTTTCTAGTTCCATAGTAAAATTTGTTGTTGGATCTGTGGATAAAATATCATAATGCCTTTTGTCCTTGAGAAGATCGTTGCACATCTGTTTATACATGTCATGATTTAATATAACTATATTTCCCCCCTTATCGGAGGGTTTAATAATTATAGACTTGTCCCGTTCCAGTGCTGACAATGCTCCTAGTTCCTCTCTACTGAGATTATTATGAAATGGTAGCCTCTGTTCACTCAGATTACGGAGTTCTTTAGAGACTATTTGCAAAAAGAGATCAATCTCACGTGTATCTAACTGACTCGGGGGCATTCTCCTACTTTTAAGTTTCAATTTAGTTTGGCCCTCTCTTATTTCTTCCTCCTCCATAAGAGACACTAACGTATGTATACCCTCTAAATCCTGTGCTGTGACACCCAATTGCTGGCATTCAATTTGATCTTTGATTTTGAAAAATTTGTGCCATTTGAGCTTACGCACAAATAGGTGTAGATCTTTAGTCCATGAAAAATCACTGAACTTAGTGGTAGGCACAAAAGTCAGACCCCTCTGTAAGATCTGTAATTCTCCATTATTCAATTGCCTATCTGTAAGATTGATTATCTGATGCTGATCTGATATCATTGTTTCTGACGGTGTCTCAGGCCGGACGCGGGGCCTCTCCAGCCCTCTAAAAAAGGGGGTGTATTGGAGTTGCCAGAGGATGAGGAGGCATAATAGTCCATATGTACTCCCATTCCTCCTGAGTTCTGGCGAGGACCCCATTTTCTAGCTCTAGATCCTCTTGTTCTCCCCCTAGACCTGACAGTTATTTGTGAATTAGTGTCTGAAGATTCTGCGTCAGATGATAATACTTCTCTAGGGGTAGTGGGCTTAATTTTAAGAAAATTAAAAGCTCTCCCTTCCTTGAATTCTTGGAGGTCCCTCAAGTATTGTTTGCGTTTCCGTGCCTTTAGTCCTGTCTGATATTTTTCTATAGAATTTTGTAGGCTTTGTTCTCTCCTATTAAAATCAGGATCCCCTCTAAGTTTTGATGCTTGTTCTATCAGGTTGTTTAAAGTTGTAGAAGTTCTTTCTAATGTTTTGTTTTCTTCTTTAAGTAAGATTCTCATAAGTCGTACTGAACTATCTATAAGTTCTGTTTCCCACTCTGCCAACAAGGATTCAGACTGTGATCTAATAGCAGGTGTTATATAAATTCTAAGTCCACTAGGTATAATACGTGATTCAATATAATGTTCTAATGTTTGTGCCTCCCACCAAGATTTAATATTGGCTCGGTAAGCTGTATATAGTTGTTTGAATACCACTCTTAAGTCAGAAAGATCACTCTGATCCGACTCTACCTCAACGTCTGAAAACACCGCTCTTGCCTCAGTTCGCCATTTCTCTTTATCCACAGGGCCACTTAAGAAACTGGCCATAATATTAGAATTACTGCAAATTTTATATGAACAGAGGATTTTGACCTAAATCACTGCAAAATTATAATCCCTGTTAAAACATAACTTTTACTAGACTATCTAAAATTATACATCCTAAACCCCTATATATTACCACTACATACCTAAATGATACAGCATACTATATACCATCCGTCAGTGGAGTAATCGCCCCGATAAAGGGCGGCTCCGCTTTAATGACAGATAATATCACTATGTGCGTGTATTACAATTCTTTAATCCCAGCTATCCCAACGCGTTTCCCCCATGCAATTTAGGGTTCATCAGGGGATTCAAAACTCCTCTCGCTGTGAAATAAGAGTACGCTATATACAACGCATATACAATCTATCTATGACGAATATACCGCCTATATAGATAAAGAGAGTGATACTTAACTTGGATGCTGCCAGGTATAATAATGATGATCCTCGCAGCTCCTTTGGTATGCTGGCACCCAGGATAAGAGGGATACAGAGTAATTCATCTCTGCTTCCCTTAAATACCTTAAATGACCCTTCAGATGTATAACAATCAAGCCCCTAGCACTTCCGCATTGGTATGTATTAATTTATACCTATTGCCGGGTTCTGTGTAACATGTGCGCATATTCAGAAACAACTGACAGACTTTAGTGCAAGGGGCCTGGCCACTCTGTGAAAAAGAGAGAGTCTACTGCCACCAGCAGCCTGTTCTTTCTACTACATGTAGGCTAGTTCAATTGCATGTGCGTCCTTGCAATGAGAACTGTGCTCTCTGTGCCTGTACCGTATGTCCCTTTGCAGGTGGTATGATAACGTGACTTCATCATGCTGTCT
Source organism: Phyllomedusa bahiana (assembly GCA_025379985.1). Classification (NCBI taxonomy): domain Eukaryota; kingdom Metazoa; phylum Chordata; class Amphibia; order Anura; family Hylidae; genus Phyllomedusa; species Phyllomedusa bahiana. The sequence continues at coordinate 78,515 of JAODAL010014437.1, read as the reverse complement.
GTGCTGCTTCTTGTCCAAGGCTCCAAGCCTAAAGCACCTGACTTGGGGCCTAAAGCAGGCAAACATACTGGGGAGCGTGGAAATGTGAGTATTTTTTTTTTTTACTCCAAGTGGTTGAAAATACGTTATCTATGTACTTGGGGGCCCTTATTTAGCAATCTATCAGCAGGGCCTTATATGGCAGCTATATAGGTGCCCTCAGTATGTAGGTGGATATATAGGGGCACTCAGTACATATGTAACTATCTTAAAGATACTTATCTACTGGGGGGTCCCTATATACCTACATACATACTGGGGGGTTCCTATCTACCTACCTACATACTTGGGGGAGACTATGTACCTACATAAATACTATGGGACCCTATATGCCTACTTACTAGGGGCCAAATATACCTCCTTACCTACTGGGGGCCGATATAGCTATCTAGTGGGGGGACTCTATATCCTACCTACTAGAGGGGGCCTTATATACCTACGTACCTTCTGGGACAATTTAACTACCTACTTAATATTTCCTGTTTATCTAATGGAGGGACTATATACCTAACTAGCTAATTGGGTCCTATAAATTTCCCACCTACAAGAGGGGGCCTTTTATACCTATTTATTACTGTGAGTCCTATTATAGCTACCTATTTACGGAGAAGCTATATATCTACCTCCCGGGGGGCCTATATGGTCTTAAATTCACCCTCTTGCTGCACTGATTTATTAACTGTATGGTGGGGTTTTTTTCAGTCACTTGATGATGGAGAAATGTGGTGATGATGTTGTGGTATTTTTTCTGTCTTTGTAAATGTTATTGGCAATATTTGTCTTGATATACTAGTTTGGTCAGTAACATTATACTGGTATTAGTCACCATATGGTAGTGATATGTAGCGGTATAATTTGGTCTTTGTATATTGTTGTTTTTTTGCAATATTGGTAATAATAATAATAAAAATAATAACAAGTAAAATACAATTGTACGGCCCCAAAAAATATCTTATTCAAAGTTTTTTTAAAACCCAGAAGTCCAATCAAATTTTTTCCTATTGTTGCTATAGGTCACAAAATTACTAAACCCATGGAAGATGAAAAGAGGTGGCTAATCAAAATGAGGTTGTTTTTATGGGGACTTCAACTACCCGCAAAAGTCAAAAAAAAACGGAAACCTGGGATTTCAAAAAGGAAACTGTTGTGGATATTGAAAAAATTTTTAGCTTTCCAACTGGGCAGGACCAACTAGCGGGAAGGCCCTTTTGGACTTAATATTGACAAAAAGACCGACAGAGTAAAAAAGGTTCCCGGGTTGGGGGACCCTGGTAAATAGTGACCCCAATTAAAAGATTTTTACTTAACCCTTTAATAGAAAATTTTTTTTTGTGGTAAAAAAACATTGCATTCCCGAAAGGCAAATTTTTTCTCTGCTTAGAGAACCTCTTAACCCCTTTGCCTGGGAAAAAAATTTCAAAAATAAAAGAACACATAATAATTAAGGTTTTCAAAAAACATTAAGCGCCACTGTGGAGGGAATACCCCTTTTGGAAACAAAAAGATTGAAGAAGAGAAAAAATAATGTGGATCAACAAAGATGTAAAAGACAGAATAAAGAACACAAAAAGTGCTAAAGCTACTAAACTGGAGGACAGTCTAGAGGCACTAGAAAACTGTAAAGAAAAAATAAAATGTGTAAAAAAATTATAAAGACAGCAAGCTGGAGACAGATAATGCATATTGCCAAAGAGAGTAAAACTAAATCCAAATATTTTTTAACTATATAAATAGTAAAAAGATTGAAACTGAAAATAGTGGCCCTTTGAAAGTAGTGAGGGAGAATGAGGATGAGCGATGAGGAGAAAACAAATCTGTTAACTAGTTTTTTATCCACCATATTTACTAAGGAAAATTACATTCCTTTTGAAGTGCAGATGGATTAGTTAAACTCCACCCTAAATGTTTCATGTCTAACCAGGAAGAAGTGCAGCTCCACCTTAAGATTAAAATACACAAATCACCAGGTCCTAATTGTATACACCCTGTTTCCTAATGGAATTAGGTAATGTGATAGACAGCCTCCTGTTTTTCATATTTATGGACTGTATGGTAACAGGGTATTTCTCAAAGGATTGGTGCATAGCAATGTGGTTCCAGTATTCACCAGTATTTAAAGGGAGTCAATAAGTGATCCTGGAAACTATAGGCTGGTACATTTAACCTATGTTGTAGGCAAAATGTTTGAATGTTTTTTAAGAGATGCTATACTGGAGTATCTCACTGAAAAAAAAATGTATAACACCATTCCAGCATGGGTTTATGAAGGATCGGTTCTGTCACACTAATCTCATCAGCTTTTAAGAGGAGGTTAGTTCTAAACTTGATCAGTGTGAGGCACTGGATTTCATATATCAGCATATCTAAAGCATTTCATACCGTTCCACATAAAACCGCAACAGCATTAATCTTGGCTAAGACTCAGCAGCTCCTTCAATTAGCTGGCACTAGCAATCACATGTTTTCCAAAGGAGTAAAGCAGGAATACTTAAGGCTGCTTGCTGAGCTGCATACATGAGAACCATTGAGAGACTGGGAAGGCAGGGACTGTAATAACTCATTCACTCCTGAAGATCGGAGGGTGCTGTCAGCTGGGTTAAAACTTTTGTAGCTGCAGCTATTGACTTTGTAAGAACACACTGGAACGTTTTAAGTCATTTGGCTGTCTGCAAGTGATTAAAATAAATATGCAAAATTGTAATTCCTTAGTGGGATTAAAAAAAAATGCAAAGAAAGCATCCGTTTAGAATAAAATACATTTTATTATGCATAGATTATAAAATTAATACTTTAGTTTTTTTGCTTCCATGCAGTTTATTCAGCGCAAAGTATGAACAGTTTAAAAATGTACTGTACAAAATTATGCTGAAAATGATTTTTTTCCCATAATTCTACCACAAAGAGTTATATAATTTACAAATTGTTAAAAATGTAACCTTCCAAACTGGCATCCAAAAGGAAAATTACATTTTTAAACTAATGCAGAGGCAAGAGCAAACCAAAAAAAATATTGGTCACTAAGGCCCAAACAGGGCTGTTCATTGAAGGGTTAAAGGAACACTTTATCTAAAAATAATTCCAAACAATTCCCAGGTCATATTTTCATATTCTTTTATATGTATCTCAAGAAATCGACATTTCCCTTTTTCTCATAATTCTAGATCTGACTATAAAGCAACTGGTTGAATGTCACAACTTAGATGGTGGATCCACTGGATCTGCGACGAGATTTAGCTTAGGACCATGTTGAGAAGCAAAATCTAAGGAGCTTCCTGAACTTCACTCCTTATCCCTCTTTAAGAGGGATCTGGAGTTCGATGATGGGAACTCCCAGTCAAAATTCTGGAGTGATAAGGCAGATGGAATAAATAAATCCCCAGCGGGAAGTTCAGGAAAAGATAGAGTTCTTTTAAGAGCATGGGCGCAATGTCAGGACAGGCAGAAGGCAAAAGCCGAGGTCAGATACCCGCAATAAACAGAGGATAGGGTTATTTGCCATAGGCATAGAAACCTGGGTGTCTGTCCCTTTAAATTAACAAGGTTGCATGCACATGTGCCTGACACTGGCTGAACAGGGAAACTATCGTACTGAGATGTAAAGGTACTGCACAGCACAGCTAGGAGACACATCAGCACATCTGTGGCTTTGGGCACCAGCCATGGCACGACTCGTGATATTGCAGAAGATGTCCCAACCAACTGCTATAACAGCAATAGGAGACTAAGAACATCATATTTTACTATCAAAATTTTTCTTTTCTCATATTGACAGCAATATGCAACTATTATGTAGATTTTTTAAATAGGTGGTTGTTTTTTTTTTATATAATTTTTTTTATAATATAAGTTCTCCTTTGTATGTTACTCTTTCTGTTTTCCCCTCTGTGAGCTTTGAGAGGATTGCTTGATGGTTGGTGCTGCTGTCTGCCAAGTGTAAATGCTATCAGCTGTGGACCTAATTTGTATGAAACCCTCTCCCCAGTGCAGAGAAACACGTTAGGCTATGTTCACATGGCTTATTTTGGGATGTATTTCAGCCCGTAATTTGTGCCGTTCTGCGCGAATTACGGGCTGAAATACGTCCCAGTCATTAAGATAATCCACAGTTCTCATAGAGAACTATGGATTACGTCTCCTCTCCCCACTCAGACATTACGCCACGGGGGAGATAAGTGACATGTCAATTATTCACGGCGTATCTACTCTTATCTATCCCTGTCAAGAGAACAATAGAAAGATCATTATGAGGTTGCATAGAGATAAGCAGGAATCATAGTAAAGTGAGATAAGTCTTCCCTGCGACTCAGTTTTATCTCTTTAGTAATCACACCTAGAAAAGGACAAGATTGAATATGACATTTTTAATTGCATAGAATTACCACAAAAAAAAAAAATTCTATCAGTAATTTTAGAAAAAAAATTATTTTCCAGTAATATTGGTTTTAATAAAACTACTACTTTCTGATGGGGAAATGTCTCTGTAACGATCAGCGGTAGTGGATCCGCTGGACCACCGCAAGCGATGGTATAAGCCCCACCCCGGGAGCGGAGGCTACGGAGGTCCCGGTTTCCCCCAGAGCCAGTCGCAAAGCGGGAAGGACTGGCTGCGGCGGGAGTCTACCAGGTCGCTTCCACTGACGTGACGTTCCTGCGGTGGCAGCCAATGGTGAGCGTGGTACAGAATCGTCAGGCGTAGGTGAAGTCGTGAACAGGCAGTAAGGTCAGGGCAGGCGGCAGAGGTTCGTGGGTCAATAGACGTAGCAAGAGGGTCAGGACAGGCGGCAAAGGTTCGTGGTCGATAAACATAGCAAGAGGGTCAGAACACCGAAGACAGTAGAGCACACTTCCAACGCTTTCTTTACATGCTACGGGCACAATAGATATATAGGGGCACTCAGTACATATGTAACTATCTTAAAGATACTTATCTACTGGGGGGTCCCTATATACCTACATACATACTGGGGGGTTCCTATCTACCTACCTACATACTTGGGGGAGACTATGTACCTACATAAATACTGTGGGACCCTATATGCCTACTTACTAGGGGCCAAATATAGCTCCTTACCTACTGGGGGCCGATATAGCTATCTAGTGGGGGGACTCTATATCCTACCTACTAGAGGGGGCCTTATATACCTACGTACCTTCTGGGACAATTTAACTACCTACTTAATATACCTGTTTATCTACTGGAGGGACTATATACCTAACTAGCTAATTGGAGTCCTATATTCCTACCTACAAGAGGGGGCCTTATATACCTATCTACTTACTGTGAGTCCTATATAGCTACCTATTTACTGAGGAGCTATATATCTACCTCCAGGGGGGCCTATATGGTTATAATCACCCTCTTGCTGCACTGATTTATTAACAGTATGGTGGTATTATTCAGTCACTTTATGATGGAGATATGTGGTGATGATGTTGTGGTATTATTCTGTCTTTGTATATTGTTATTGCCAATATTTGTCTTGATATACTAGTTTGGTCAGTAACATTATACTGGTATTAGTCACCATATGGTAGTGATATGTAGTGGTATAATTTGGTCTTTGTATATTGTTGTTTTTTGCAATATTGGTAATAATAATAATAAAAATAATAACAAGTAAAATACAATTGTACGGCACCAAAAATATCTTATTCAAAGTTTTTACTAAACACAGAAGTCCAATCTAATTATTCCTATCTGTCTGCTATAGGTCACAAAATATAACTGAACCCATGGAAGATGTATAAGAGGTGGCTAATCATAATGAGGTTGTTATAATGGGTGACTTCAACTACCCAGACATAAGTCGAAAAAAACGGAAACCTGTGGATTTCATAAAGGAAACTGTCTGTAGATATTGACAAAAATCTGTTAGCTTTCCCAACTGGTGCAGGAGCCAACTAGCGGGAAGGCCCTTTTGGACTTAATATTGACAAACAGACCTGACAGAGTAACAAAGGTTCCGGTTGGGGGACGCCTGGTAAATAGTGACCCCAATATAATAGATTTCACTTAACCTTCAATAGAATATTTTTTTGATGAGTCACAAAAACATTGCATTCCAGAAAGGCAAATTTTACTCTGCTTAGAGAACCTCTTAACCACTTTGCCTGGGAAAAAGTCTTCAAAAATAAAAGAACACATAATAATTAAGGGATTTTCAAAAACATTAAGCGCCCACTGTGAGAGGTAATACCTTATGGAAACAAATGATTAGAAGTAAGAGAAAAATAATGTGGATCAACAAAGATGTAAAAGACAGAATAAAGAACACAAAAAGTGCTAAAGCTACTAAACTGGAGGACAGTCTAGAGGCACTAGAAAACTGTAAAGAAAAAAATAAAATGTGTAAAAAAATTATAAAGACAGCCAAGCTGGAGACAGATATGCATATTGCCAAAGAGAGTAAAACTAAATCCAAAATATTTTTTAACTATATAAATAGTAAAAAGATTGAAACTGAAAATAGTGGCCCTTTGAAAAGTAGTGAGGAGAATGAGGATGAGCGATGAGGAGAAACAAATCTGTTAAACAGTTTTTTTATCCACCATATTTACTAAAGGGAAAAATTACATTCCTTTTGAAGTGCAGATGGATTATTAAACTCCACCCTAAATGTTTCATGTCTAACCCAGGAAGAAGTGCAGCTCCACCTTAAGATTAAAATACACAAATCACCAGGTCCTAATTGTATACACCCCTGTCTCCTAATGGAATTAGGTAATGTGATAGACAGCCCCCTGTTTTTAATATTTATGGACTGTATGGTAACAGGGTATTTCTCAAAGGATTGGTGCATAGCAAATGTGGTTTCCAGTATTCACCAGTATTTAAAGGGAGTCAAAAAGTGATCCTGGAAACTATAGGCTGGTACATTTAACCTATGTTGTAGGCAAAATGTTTGAATGTTTTTTAAGAGATGCTATACTGGAGTATCTCACTGAAAAAAAATGTATAACACCATTCCAGCATGGGTTTATGAAGGATCGGTTCTGTCACACTAATCTCATCAGCTTTTAAGAGGAGGTTAGTTCTAAACTTGATCAGGGTGAGGCACTGGATTTCATATATCAGCATATCTAAAGCATTTCATACCGTTCCACATAAAACCGCAACAGCATTAATCTTGGCTAAGACTCAGCAGCTCCTTCAATTAGCTGGCACTAGCAATCACATGATTCCAAAGGAGTAAAGCAGGAACACTTAAGGCTGCTTGCTGAGCTGCATACATGAGAACCATTGAGAGACTGGGAAGGCAGGGACTGTAATAACTCATTCACTCCTGAAGATCCGGAGGGTGCTGTCAGCTGGGTTAAAACTTTTGTAGCTGCAGCTATTGACTTTGTAAGAACACACTGGAACGTTTTAAGTCATTTGGCTGTCTGCAAGTGATTAAAATAAATATGCAAAATTGTAATTCCTTAGTGGGATTAAAAAAAAAAATGCAAAGAAAGCATCCGTTTAGAATAAAATACATTTTATTATGCATAGATTATAAAATTAATACTTTAGTTTTTTTGCTTCCATGCAGTTTATTCAGCGCAAAGTATGAACAGTTTAAAAATGTACTGTACAAAATTATGCTGAAAATGATTTTTTTCCCATAATTCTACCACAAAGAGTTATATAAATTACAAATTGTTGAAATGTAACCTTCCCAAACTGCATCCAAACGGAAAATTACATTTTTAAACTAATGCAGAGGCAAGAGCAAACCAAAAAAAAATATTGGTCACTAAGGCCCAAACAGGGCTGTTCATTGAAGGGTTAAAGGAACACTTTATCTAAAAATAATTCCAAACAATTCCCAGGTCATATTTTCATATTCTTTTATATGTATCTCAAGAAATCGACATTTCCCTTTTTCTCATAATTCTAGATCTGACTATAAAGCAACTGGTTGAATGTCACAACTTAGATGGTGGATCCACTGGATCTGCGACGAGATTTAGCTAAGGACCATGTTGAGAAGCAAAATCTAAGGAGCTTCCTGAACTTCACTCCTTATCCCTCTTTAAGAGGGATCTGGAGTTCGATGATGGGAACTCCCAGTCAAAATTCTGGAGTGATAGGCAGATGGAATAACTAAATCCCAAGCGGAAGTTCAGGACAGATAGAGTTCTTTAAGAGCATGGGAGCAATGTAAGGACAGGCAGAAGGCAAAAGCCGAGGTAAAGATAGCCGCAATAAAACGGGGGATAGGGTTATTTGCCATAGGCATAGAAACCTGGGTGTCTGTCCCTTTAAATTAACAAGGTTGCATGCACATGTGCCTGACACTGGCTGAACAGGGAAACTATCGTACTGAGATGTAAAGGTACTGCACAGCACAGCTAGGAGACACATCAGCACATCTGTGGCTTTGGGCACCAGCCATGGCACGACTCGTGATATTGCAGAAGATGTCCCAACCAACTGCTATAACAGCAATAGGAGACTAAGAACATCATTTTTTACTATCAAAATTTTTCTTTTCTCATATTGACAGCAATATGCAACTATTATGTAGATTTTTTAAATAGGTGGTTGTTTTTTTTTATATAATTTTTTTTATAATATAAGTTCTCCTTTGTATGTTACTCTTTCTGTTTTCCCCTCTGTGAGCTTTGAGAGGATTGCTTGATGGTTGGTGCTGCTGTCTGCCAAGTGTAAACGCTATCAGCTGTGGACCTAATAAGTGTGAAACCCTCTCCCCAGTGCAGAGAAACACGTTAGGCTATGTTCACACGGCTTATTTTGGGATGTATTTCAGCCCGTAATTCGTGCCGTTCTGCGCGAATTACGGGCTGAAATACGTCCCAGTCATTAAGATAATCCACAGTTCTCATAGAGAACTATGGATTACGTCTCCTCTCCCCACTCAGACAATACGCCACGGGGGAGATAAGTGACATGTCAATTATTCACAGCGTATCTACTCTTATCTATCCCTGTCAAGAGAACAATAGAAAGATCATTATGAGGTTGCATAGAGATAAGCAGGAATCAGAGTAAAGTGAGATAAGTCTTCCCTGCGACTCAGTTTTATCTCTTTAGTAATCACACCTAGAAAAGGACAAGATTGAATATGACATTTTTAATTGCATAGAATTACCACAAAAAAAAAAAATTCTATCAGTAATTTTAGAAAAAAAATTCTTTTCCAGTAATATTGGTTTTAATAAAACTACTACTTTCTGATGGAAGTGTCTCTGTAACGATCAGCGGGAGTGGAGCCGCTGGACCACCGCAAGCGATGGGCTAACCCACGCCAGGGAGCGGAGTCTCAGGAGGTCCCGGTTTTCACCAGAGCCTGTCGCAAAGCGGGATGGACTTGCTGCGGCGGGAGTCTACCAGGTCGCTTCCACTGACGTGACTTTCCTGCGGTGGCAGCCAATGGTGAGCGTGGTACAGAATCGTCAGGCGTAGGTGAAGTCGTGAACAGGCAGTAAGGTCAGGGCAGGCGGCAGAGGTTCGTGATCAATAGACGTAGCAAGAGGGTCAGGACAGGAGGCAAAGGTTCGTGGTCGATAAACATAGCAAGAGGGTCAGAACACCGAAGACAGTAGAGCACAATTACAACGCTTTCTTTACATGCTACGGGCACAATAGATATATAGGGGCACTCAGTACATATGTAACGATCTTAAAGATACTTATCTACTGGGGGGTCCCTATATACCTACATACATACTGGGGGGTTCCTATCTACCTACCTACATACTTGGGGGAGACTATGTACCTACATAAATACTGTGGGACCCTATATGCCTACTTACTAGGGGCCAAATATAGCTCCTTACCTACTGGGGGCCGATATAGCTATCTAGTGGGGGGACTCTATATCCTACCTACTAGAGGGGGCCTTATATACCTACGTACCTTCTGGGACAATTTAACTACCTACTTAATATACCTGTTTATCTACTGGAGGGACTATATACCTAACTAGCTAATTGGAGTCCTATATTCCTACCTACAAGAGGGGGCCTTATATACCTATCTACTTACTGTGAGTCCTATATAGCTACCTATTTACTGAGGAGCTATATATCTACCTCCAGGGGGGCCTATATGGTTATAATCACCCTCTTGCTGCACTGATTTATTAACAGTATGGTGGTATTATTCAGTCACTTGATGATGGAGATATGTGGTGATGATGTTGTGGTATTATTCTGTCTTTGTATATTGTTATTGGCAATATTTGTCTTGATATACTAGTTTGGTCAGTAACATTATACTGGTATTAGTCACCATATGGTAGTGATATGTAGCGGTATAATTTGGTCTTTGTATATTGTTGTTTTTTTGCAATATTGGTAATAATAATAATAAAAATAATAACAAGTAAAATACAATTGTACGGCACCAAAAATATCTTATTCAAAGTTTTTACTAAACACAGAAGTCCAATCTAATTATTCCTATCTGTCTGCTATAGGTCACAAAATATAACTGAACCAATGGAAGATGTATAAGAGGTGGCTAATCATAATGAGGTTGTTATTATGGGTGACTTCAACTACCCAGACATAAGTCGAAAAAAACGGAAACCTGTGGATTTCATAAAGGAAACTGTCTGTAGATATTGACAAAAATCTGTTAGCTTTCCCAACTGGTGCAGGAGCCAACTAGCGGGAAGGCCCTTTTGGACTTAATATTGACAAACAGACCTGACAGAGTAACAAAGGTTCCGATTGGGGGACGCCTGGTAAATAGTGACCCCAATATAATAGATTTCCACTTAACCTTCAATAGAATATTTTTTTGATGAGTCACAAAAACATTGCATTCCAGAAAGGCAAATTTTACTCTGCTTAGAGAACCTCTTAACCACTTTGCCTGGGAAAAAGTCTTCAAAAATAAAAGAACACATAATAATTAAGGGATTTTCAAAAACATTAAGCGCCCACTGTGAGAGGTAATACCTTATGGAAACAAAATGATTAGAAGTAAGAGAAAAATAATGTGGATCAACAAAGATGTAAAAGACAGAATAAAGAACACAAAAAGTGCTAAAGCTACTAAACTGGAGGACAGTCTAGAGGCACTAGAAAACTGTAAAGAAAAAAATAAAATGTGTAAAAAAATTATAAAGACAGCCAAGCTGGAGACAGATATGCATATTGCCAAAGAGAGTAAAACTAAATCCAAATTTTTTTTTAACTATATAAATAGTAAAAAGATTGAAACTGAAAATAGTGGCCCTTTGAAAAGTAGTGAGGAGAATGAGGATGAGCGATGAGGAGAAAACAAATCTGTTAAACAGTTTTTTATCCACCATATTTACTAAGGAAAATTACATTCCTTTTGAAGTGCAGATGGATTAGTTAAACTCCACCCTAAATGTTTCATGTCTAACCCAGGAAGAAGTGCAGCTCCACCTTAAGATTAAAATACACAAATCACCAGGTCCTAATTGTATACACCCCTGTTTCCTAATGGAATTAGGTAATGTGATAGACAGCCTCCTGTTTTTCATATTTATGGACTGTATGGTAACAGGGTATTTCTCAAAGGATTGGTGCATAGCAAATGTGGTTTCCAGTATTCACCAGTATTTAAAGGGAGTCAAAAAGTGATCCTGGAAACTATAGGCTGATACATTTAACCTATGTTGTAGGCAAAATGTTTGAATGTTTTTTAAGAGATGCTATACTGGAGTATCTCACTGAAAAAAAATGTATAACACCATTCCAGCATGGGTTTATGAAGGATCGGTTCTGTCACACTAATCTCATCAGCTTTTAAGAGGAGGTTAGTTCTAAACTTGATCAGTGTGAGGCACTGGATTTCATATATCAGCATATCTAAAGCATTTCATACCGTTCCACATAAAACCGCAACAGCATTAATCTTGGCTAAGACTCAGCAGCTCCTTCAATTAGCTGGCACTAGCAATCACATGATTCCAAAGGAGTAAAGCAGGAATACTTAAGGCTGCTTGCTGAGCTGCATACATGAGAACCATTGAGAGACTGGGAAGGCAGGGACTGTAATAACTCATTCACTCCTGAAGATCCGGAGGGTGCTGTCAGCTGGGTTAAAACTTTTGTAGCTGCAGCTATTGACTTTGTAAGAACACACTGGAACGTTTTAAGTCATTTTGCTGTCTGTAAGTGATTAAAATAAATATGCAAAATTGTAATTCCTTAGTGGGATTAAAAAAAAATGCAAAGAAAGCATCCGTTTAGAATAAAATACATTTTATTATGCATAGATTATAAAATTAATACTTTAGTTTTTTTGCTTCCATGCAGTTTATTCAGCGCAAAGTATGAACAGTTTAAAAATGTACTGTACAAAATTATGCTGAAAATGATTTTTTTTCCCATAATTCTACCACAAAGAGTTATATAAATTACAAATTGTTGAAATGTAACCTTCCCAAATTGCATCCAAAAGGAAAATTAAATTTTTAAACTAATGCAGAGGCAAGAGCAAGCCAAAAAAAATATTGGTCACTAAGGCCCAAACAGGGCTGTTCATTGAAGGGTTAAAGGAACACTTTATCTAAAAATAATTCCAAACAATTCCCAGGTCATATTTTCATATTCTTTTATATGTATCTCAAGAAATCGACATTTCCCTTTTTCTCATAATTCTAGATCTGACTATAAAGCAACTGGTTGAATGTCACAACTTAGATGGTGGATCCACTGGATCTGCGACGAGATTTAGCTTAGGACCATGTTGAGAAGCAAAATCTAAGGAGCTTCCTGAACTTCACTCCTTATCCCTCTTTAAGAGGGATCTGGAGTTCGATGATGGGAACTCCCAGTCAAAATTCTGGAGTGATAGGCAGATGGAATAAATGAATCCCAAGCGGAAGTTCAGGACAGATAGAGTTCTTTAAGAGCATGGGCGCAATGTCAGGACAGGCAGAAGGCAAAAGCCGAGGTCAAATAGCCGCACTAAAACGGGGGATAGGGTTATTTGCCATAGGCATAGAAACCTGGGTGTCTGTCCCTTTAAATTAACAAGGTTGCATGCACATGTGCCTGACACTGGCTGAACAGGGAAACTATCGTACTGAGATGTAAAGGTACTGCACAGCACAGCTAGGAGACACATCAGCACATCTGTGGCTTTGGGCACCAGCCATGGCACGACTCGTGATATTGCAGAAGATGTCCCAACCAACTGCTATAACAGCAATAGGAGACTAAGAACATCATATTTTACTATCAAAATTTTTCTTTTCTCATATTGACAGCAATATGCAACTATTATGTAGATTTTTTAAATAGGTGGTTGTTTTTTTTAATATAATTTTTTTTATAATATAAGTTCTCCTTTGTATGTTACTCTTTCTGTTTTCCCCTCTGTGAGCTTTGAGAGGATTGCTTGATGGTTGGTGCTGCTGTCTGCCAAGTGTAAATGCTATCAGCTGTGGACCTAATAAGTATGAAACCCTCTCCCCAGTGCAGAGAAACACGTTAGGCTATGTTCACATGGCTTATTTTGGGATGTATTTCAGCCCGTAATTCGTGCCGTTCTGCGCGAATTACGGGCTGAAATACGTCCCAGTCATTAAGGTAATCCACAGTTCTCATAGAGAACTATGGATTACGTTTCCTCTCCCCACTCAGACAATACGCCACGGGGGAGATAAGTGACATGTCAATTATTCACAGCGTATCTACTCTTATCTATCCCTGTCAAGAGAACAATAGAAAGATCATTATGAGGTTGCATAGAGATAAGCAGGAATCATAGTAAAGTGAGATAAGTCTTCCCTGCGACTCAGTTTTATCTCTTTAGTAATCACACCTAGAAAAGGACAAGATTGAATATGACATTTTTTATTGCATAGAATTACCACAAAAAAAAAAAATTCTATCAGTAATTTTAGAAAAAAAATTATTTTCCAGTAATATTGGTTTTAATAAAACTACTACTTTCTGATGGAAGTGTCTCTGTAACGATCAGCGGTAGTGGATCCGCTGGACCACCGCAAGCGATGGTATAAGCCACACCAGGGAGCGGAGTCTAAGTAGGTCCCGGTTTTCACCAGAGCCTGTCGCAAAGCGGGATGGACTTGCTGCGGCGGGAGTCTACCAGGTCGCTTCCACTGATGTGACTTTCCTGCGGTGGCAGCCAATGGTGAGCGTGGTACAGAATCGTCAGGCGTAGGTGAAGTCGTGAACAGGCAGTAAGGTCAGGGCAGGCGGCAGAGGTTCGTGGTCAATAGACGTAGCAAGAGGGTCAGGACAGGCGGCAAAGGTTCGTGGTCGATAAACATAGCAAGAGGGTCAGAACACCGAAGACAGTAGAGCACACTTCCAACGCTTTCTTTACATGCTACGGGCACAATAGATATATAGGGGCACTCAGTACATATGTAACTATCTTAAAGATACTTATCTACTGGGGGGTCCCTATATACCTACATACATACTGGGGGGTTCCTATCTACCTACCTTCATACTTGGGGGAGACTATGTACCTACCGCAATACTGTGGGACCCTATATGCCTACTTACTAGGGGCCAAATATAGCTCCTTACCTACTGGGGGCCGATATAGCTATCTAGTGGGGGGACTCTATATCCTACCTACTAGAGGGGGCCTTATATACCTACGTACCTTCTGGGACAATTTAACTACCTACTTAATATACCTGTTTATCTACTGGAGGGACTATATACCTAACTAGCTAATTGGAGTCCTATATTCCTACCTACAAGAGGGGGCCTTATATACCTATCTACTTACTGTGAGTCCTATATAGCTACCTATTTACTGAGGAGCTATATATCTACCTCCAGGGGGGGCCTATATGGTTATAATCACCCTCTTGCTGCACTGATTTATTAACAGTATGGTGGTATTATTCAGTCACTTAATGATGGAGATATGTGGTGATGATGTTGTGGTATTATTCTGTCTTTGTATATTGTTATTGGCAATATTTGTCTTGATATACTAGTTTGGTCAGTAACATTATACTGGTATTAGTCACCATATGGTAGTGATATGTAGCGGTATAATTTGGTCTTTGTATATTGTTGTTTTTTTGCAATATTGGTAATAATAATAATAAAAATAATAACAAGTAAAATACAATTGTACGGCACCAAAAATATCTTATTCAAAGTTTTTACTAAACACAGAAGTCCAATCTAATTATTCCTATCTGTCTGCTATAGGTCACAAAATATAACTGAACCCATGGAAGATGTATAAGAGGTGGCTAATCATAATGAGGTTGTTATTATGGGTGACTTCAACTACCCAGACATAAGTCGAAAAAAACGGAAACCTGTGGATTTCATAAAGGAAACTGTCTGTAGATATTGACAAAAATCTGTTAGCTTTCCCAACTGGTGCAGGAGCCAACTAGCGGGAAGGCCCTTTTGGACTTAATATTGACAAACAGACCTGACAGAGTAACAAAGGTTCCGGTTGGGGGACGCCTGGTAAATAGTGACCCCAATATAATAGATTTCCACTTAACCTTCAATAGAATATTTTTTTGATGAGTCACAAAAACATTGCATTCCAGAAAGGCAAATTTTACTCTGCTTAGAGAACCTCTTAACCACTTTGCCTGGGAAAAAGTCTTCAAAATAAAAGAACACATAATAATTAAGAGATTTTCAAAAACATTAAGCGCCCACTGTGAGAGGTAATACCTTATGGAAACAAAATGATTAGAAGTAAGAGAAAAATAATGTGGATCAACAAAGATGTAAAAGACAGAATAAAGAACACAAAAAGTGCTAAAGCTACTAAACTGGAGGACAGTCTAGAGGCACTAGAAAACTGTAAAGAAAAAAATAAAATGTGTAAAAAAATTATAAAGACAGCCAAGCTGGAGACAGATATGCATATTGCCAAAGAGAGTAAAACTAAATCCAAAATATTTTTTAACTATATAAATAGTAAAAAGATTGAAACTGAAAATAGTGGCCCTTTGAAAAGTAGTGAGGAGAATGAGGATGAGCGATGAGGAGAAAACAAATCTGTTAAACAGTTTTTTATCCACCATATTTACTAAGGAAAATTACATTCCTTTTGAAGTGCAGATGGATTAGTTAAACTCCACCCTAAATGTTTCATGTCTAACCCAGGAAGAAGTGCAGCTCCACCTTAAGATTAAAATACACAAATCACCAGGTCCTAATTGTATACACCCCTGTTTCCTAATGGAATTAGGTAATGTGATAGACAGCCTCCTGTTTTTCATATTTATGGACTGTATGGTAACAGGGTATTTCTCAAAGGATTGGTGCATAGCAAATGTGGTTTCCAGTATTCACCAGTATTTAAAGGGAGTCAAAAAGTGATCCTGGAAACTATAGGCTGGTACATTTAACCTATGTTGTAGGCAAAATGTTTGAATGTTTTTTAAGAGATGCTATACTGGAGTATCTCACTGAAAAAAAATGTATAACACCATTCCAGCATGGGTTTATGAAGGATCGGTTCTGTCACACTAATCTCATCAGCTTTTAAGAGGAGGTTAGTTCTAAACTTGATCAGTGTGAGGCACTGGATTTCATATATCAGCATATCTAAGCATTTCATACCGTTCCACATAAAACCGCAACAGCATTAATCTTGGCTAAGACTCAGCAGCTCCTTCAATTAGCTGGCACTAGCAATCACATGATTCCAAAGGAGTAAAGCAGGAATACTTAAGGCTGCTTGCTGAGCTGCATACATGAGAACCATTGAGAGACTGGGAAGGCAGGGACTGTAATAACTCATTCACTCCTGAAGATCCGGAGGGTGCTGTCAGCTGGGTTAAAAACTTTTGTAGCTGCAGCTATTGACTTTGTAAGAACACACTGGAACGTTTTAAGTCATTTGGCTGTCTGCAAGTGATTAAAATAAATATGCAAAATTGTAATTCCTTAGTGGGATTAAAAAAAAAAATGCAAAGAAAGCATCCGTTTAGAATAAAATACATTTTATTATGCATAGATTATAAAATTAATACTTTAGTTTTTTTGCTTCCATGCAGTTTATTCAGCGCAAAGTATGAACAGTTTAAAAATGTACTGTACAAAATTATGCTGAAAATGATTTTTTCCCCATAATTCTACCACAAAGAGTTATATAAATTACAAATTGTTGAAATGTAACCTTCCCAAACTGCATCAAAAAGGACAATTACATTTTTAAACTAATGCAGAGGCAAGAGCAAACCAAAAAAAATTATTGGTCACTAAGGCCCAAACAGGGCTGTTCATTGAAGGGTTAAAGGAACACTTTATCTAAAAATAATTCCAAACAATTCCCAGGTCATATTTCATATTCTTTTATATGTATCTCAAGAAATCGACATTTCCCTTTTTCTCATAATTCTAGATCTGACTTAAAGAAACTGGTTGAATTCACAACTTAGATGGTGGATCCCATGGGTCAGCCACGAGATTTAAATAAGGACCATGTTGAGAAAACAAAATCTAAAGGAGCTTCCTGAATTCACCCTTATCCTCTTTAAGAGGGATCTGGAGTTCGATATGGGAACTCCCAGTCAAAATTCTGGAGTGATAGGCAGATGGAATAAATAAATCCCAAGCGGAAGCTTCAGGACAGATAGAGTTCTTTAAGGCATGGGCGCAATGTCAGGACAGGCAGAAGGCAAAAGCCGAGGTCAGATAAACCCCCAATAAAACAGAGGATAGGGTTATTTGCCATAGGGATAGAAACCTGGGTGTCTGTCCCTTTAAATAACAAAGGTTGCATGCACATGTGCCTGACACTGGCTGAACAGGAAACTATCGTACTGAGATGTAAAGGTACTGGGCCAGCTAGGAGACACATCAACACATCTGTGGGCTTTGGGCACCAGCCATGGCACGACTCGTGATATTGCAGAAGATGTCCCAACCAACTGCTATAACAGCAATAGGAGACTAAGAACATCATATTTTACTATCAAAATTTTTCTTTTCTCATATTGACAGCAATATGCAACTATTAAGTAGATTTTTTAAATAGGTGGTTGTTTTTTTTTATATAATTTTTTTTATAATATAAGTTCTCCTTTGTATGTTACTCTTTCTGTTTTCCCCTCTGTGAGCTTTGAGAGGATTGCTTGATGGTTGGTGCTGCTGTCTGCCAAGTGTAAATGCTATCAGCTGTGGACCTAATAAGTATGAAACCCTCTCCCCAGTGCAGAGAAACACGTTAGGCTATGTTCACACGGCTTATTTTGGGATGTATTTTAGCCCCTAATTCGTGCCGTTCTGCGCGAATTACGGGCTGAAATACGTCCCAGTCATTAAGATAATCCACAGTTCTCATAGAGAACTATGGATTACGTCTCCTCTCCCCACTCAGACAATACGCCACGGGGGAGATAAGTGACATGTCAATTATTCACGCCGTATATGCGCCGTGAATAATGAATGTCTATGGGCCGGCGGCCCCGCTCCCGAGCACAGGGCGTAATTGCGGGCGAAATAAGTCCCACAATTACACCGTGAATAAGCCATGTGAACCTAGCCTTATTCTTTCATGTATTGCACTTTCATTTCTCTACTCTTATCTATCCCTGTCAAGAGAACAATAGAAAGATCATTATGAGGTTGCATAGAGATAAGCAGGAATCATAGTAAAGTGAGATAAGTCTTCCCTGCAACTCAGTTTTATCTCTTTAGTAATCACACCTAGAAAAGGACAAGATTGAATATGACATTTTTAATTGCATAGAATCACCAAAATAAAAAAAAAAATTCTATCAGTAATTTTAGAAAAAAATTATTTTCCAGGAATATTGGTTTTAATAAAACTACTACTTTCTGATGGAAGTGTCTCTGTAACGATCAGCAGTAGTGGATCCGCTGGACCACCGCAAGCGATGGTATAAGCCACACTAGGGAGCGGAGTCTAAGTAGGTCCCGGTTTTCACCAGAGCCCGTCGCAAAGCGGGATGGACTTGCTGCAGCGGGAGTCTACCAGGTCGCTTCCACTGACGTGACTTTCCTGCGGTGGCAGCCAAGGGTGTGGGTGGTACAGAATCGTCAGGCGTAGATGAAGTCGTGAACAGGCGGTAAGGTCAGGGCAGGCGGCAGAGGTTCGTGGTCAATAGACGTAGCAAGAGGGTCAGAACACCGAAGACACTAGAGCACACTTCCAACGCTTTCTTTACATGCTATGGGCACAATAGATCTGGCGCAGAAGTGCCGGGCAGTAACCTTATATAGGACCAGCGGCCAGCAATTAACCAATTACTGGCACGCTGGTCCTTTAAATTTCAAAGAGCTGCCGCGCACGCGTGCTAGGGGGCGCACGCACGCACGGCAGCCGGCAAAGAGCCGCATGGAGACAGGAGCGTGGTCAGGTAAGTCCTAACCCTCGGACCGCGGCGCCACTCGATCCCAGAGCGGGACCAACGTGACAGTCTCTTTAAGCTACTCCTCTCTTTTAGCTACCAGATGAATTTGGAAGGGATCTTAAGAATATAAAAAAAACTATGTTCTCTGCAACAGTTCTACAAAACCACTTCAGGAAGATGTAGGAAATTGCTTATATGCAGTGAGGGGATAGAACCTATGTAGGGACAGATAATTACCAAATGACACATTTCTTGACAGAGGAAATATAGTGTCATAGGGGAAATAACAGAAGCTGCTTCAACTTTGATCCATAGTGAAAAATGCAACCTGGAATAATGTATACTTTTTCCTATCTGAATGAAGATTTCCTTTAAATGACACTTCACATTCTAAACATATACAGACTGCTACTATCCAGGCCATAGAGATAAATTCCAGATTTACTACTACTGACGATCTACATTTGAAATTTACCCTGTGGGTCGAACTTGAATGAGTTACTTGATAGTGCTTATTATAGATAAAGGTTTAAATATGCAATGTAATTAAGAAGAATAAATGCTTTTTTCACTCAAAAGTATGACATAGACTGGTTCAGTAATAATTGCAAATGTAGTTTTGGGATTTCAATTCTGTATGGAATACTAATAGAAATCAGATTTGATCAAAATTCTGAAAAATCACGGCTACATGGGGAACAGGGTCCGGGAAAAATGAATACTAGAACAAGAAATTTTGCTCTAAAGCTAAACTTCAAAGAACTAGATTTATCAAAGGGCGCTAATGTTAGGACTCCTTATCTCTCATGCAAGAAAATGGGAGATAAGGAGTACACAAACTTAGCACTCTTTGAATATCTACCCAATAATTTCTGAAAAAAAAATATTATGTTGCTTGTTTTTTATGTTGTTTCTGTTGCTGTATGTAAGACTTCTTTTTTTTTTACATTTTTTTCAAATAACGTATTAATCTGGTCAAAACTCTAAATGTAGTCATTTTTTAGCTTATATATGTAATAGACAGGTCACATAGGAGATAAAGATGTGCATTTACTTTAAACATATTGCTTGTTGGCAAAACATGTTGCATAGATGTAAAGATGCACAGAATTAATGTATTGGGTGTGTAAACAACAAACTATAGCTACTGTTGTGCTTCGTATTTGGGCAAATAAATTCAATTTAATTTCTTGATTTGATTAGTTAAATCACAAAAAAAAATTTACCCGACCCCTCGTAACCCAGGTTACTCTGGGGAAAGCTGGGAAATCCCAGGGTTGGGGGTTAGTTCAACCAGAACCCTAACTCTAACCCTAACCGCAATAAACACTGCAAGGACAGTGCCCCGTAAAAAAATAGGGGCCTGTATAAAGCCTGTATGACAAACAGAAAAGAGGGCTAAAGGGTAAAACATTTCCACAAAGTAATGGGTCAATACAGGTTTTTTTTATCCTTTCCTAACTTAGTTGTAGTAGCATAATCTTGTACTGTGTTAGCCATAGAAAGCAGTAGAAGACTGTAGCAATCAGGTGATATCTTTAGAGGCTGAGTATATTTGATGGTAAGCTTTCAAGAGTACAAGCTCTTTTCATCAGACATGATGTTATAGAAGAAACTGAAAGTTGGAACCCCTTCTCACAGAGAAGAGAACTTGTTTTATTAAAATTAAGTAATACATACAAGGCAGAAAAAAAAAATTTTGACAATAAAATAAAACTCATTTACATATTATTTGTATAAAACCGTTCCATTTGCATAACATTTACATAAAGCGACACATTTGCGTAAAATGTACATTTATTGGAAATGGTGGCCCATTGTTTCCGATCTAAGAGATAGTACATATACATTTCACCGAAGCATAACTTTAAAGCATCCTTTTCTGGCAAAATCTCATGTTTAAAAAATAAAATATTTCTGACCTTCCAGATTGCGGCTTTGACACAGTTTATTATCTTCAAAGCCTAATTTTTTGGAGTGGCATGGGGCATTCCATGAGTCCATATAAGATTGTTTCATGCAAACAGTCTCTTTGGTCCGCCACCTGCCGTATAGAAGAAACTGAAAATTCACAGACTTTTTATACGTTAGACAGGGGTCTTCAAATGATCTTAAAATAACAAAATGTAATATAAAGGGGAATATCTCTCCTTGATGAGAGTACCATATAGATGTGTTGGGATTTGAAATTGCCTTTTTGCACCCCAAAAAGCTTGCAATCACAAGGGCATTATGGAACAGAGTTTGAAGCTAAAAGCGCCCTTTTTGGGATTTAAAAAACCCCTAAATTTTGCTTCTGACTCACTGGTTTATAGGATTGGCAACACCCTATTATCTTTTCCATAAGCTTGTGATATGAAAATGCAATGTAGGCAGATAAGTTATTTACAGCAGGTCAGAAATAATCTACAAACTTGTGAGGCATGACAAAAAGACCATTAACCATTGCTGTTATCTATTTGCTATGGGATATTGATATTGACATTATTGTCTGGATTGCCCTGAAGGCCCCAACTGAAAATGGCACCTCACCCTGCCTATAAAACAGGTGCAAGACCTGCAGCCATGTTCACACCACCAACAGTGTACCTTTCCCACAGTCTTAGCAGTTTCACAAAATTAGGGGAACATTTTCCTGCAGGTCTACCAAAGTGGTGTATCTCATTATGCATGTGCAATGCCCCACAGCAGGCCTCTATGTGGGAGAAAGTGGGCGGCGACTCAGTCAGCGCATGAACTCACACAGATTCACTATCAATAACAGTAGGACAGATCTTCCAGAGGCCGCACATTTCTCCAAAGAAAACCACTGTATTGAAGATTTTCTCTCCACAGGCTTTCGCAGACTTCAGCTATTTCTCTCTGTCTTACAGCTTCAAATCCAGGGGCGTGGTGACATCATCACACTCCCTGAGTAATTCAAAAAAGGAGAAAAGGCACCTTTAAAAAAATTGAAGATTTATTGACCCCAAAACCCCAAACAACGTTTCAGCCCTCAAGGGCTTTTTTCAAGCTACACCCCAAAAGGGCCCTCTAGTGGTATATATATGTGAAAAAGTGACATCAATCAATAAAGTATACAATATAAAAAAAATATGTGATTTCCGATATAAAAATAGTGTTATAACATAATCAATTGTTATCATATAATCATCTCCATAAAAGTGAAATTACAATGTGTATATCAATATGCAATACACCATGATACAGTGAAACCATTATTTTACAGTCATAATGTTATAATGGACACACAGAGTGATATAAAAAGGGCTTGATGAAAAGCAAAATAAATCCAAAGAGGAGACTCACTGGATGGAGCTGACAATGCATCAACTTCCGCAACTGGACTTCCGTTCGGCCGTCTCACGAAGAATGGGACTGCGCATGTGCCGCACAGAACTATCTGCGCCAAGCGCTTAGAGTCTAAAGAAACTCCAATGTAAATATGTGAAGGCGGCTCCAGACTACAATCCGCTACATGCACAAATGAGGAACAAAGCCGTCGATGTCACTCCGCAGCCTTGTAATCAAGGGCGCAAACACGGAAGCTATTTCGCAATAGATAGTAAATCAAAGAAGAACATTCATATAGGCTTTTTAAGCCAATATCATTCAGGGTCATATAAGTAGGAGTAAATTTGCTTAACCCCTTAACGACCTTGGGCGTATCCAAACTTCCAGGTCGTTTTGGGGGTTAACGCACCCTGGACGTATGGATACGTCCTGAGGATCTCGCGAAACTCTAAAGCAGAGATCCGCGATCGGCGCGGGGATACCCCTGTATATTAACAGCTGACAACCCGCAGCGTCGGTCCTCGACCCCGTATCGCTCCGGGGGAGGCCGTTAAACCCCCGTAATTAATCCGACACTCCGTTCGCACATAACTAAGGAAGACGCAGGAGGATAATCGTCTCTCTGAGCTGTCTCAGTCGCGGCAGCAAGTGCACGGGATCAGGCGATCCGTGAGGCTCCTGCCTCCTTACAGACTCCGACTGAAGGCAGAAGAATTCCTTCCGGTTTTGGACTATGACGTCACGACCCCGGCCGTGCCTGTGGGCACGCCCCGGCATCTGACTGACATTGTCTAGGAACCAGTCTAGCAACAAGCTATGCACTGAATCCTATTAGAACTATAACTAAAGAACTCTCATTTTCAAATCCCCTATGGGGAAAAGAAAAATAAAAATTTGAAAAGTGAAAAAAGTAAAAAAATGTTAAAAACAAGTAAACACAAACACTGAAAAATAAAATAAAAAATACGTACAGCACCGCCGCTTTTCCCCTTTACAAACGCCAATAGCCCCAAAAAAGATCAAAAATAAATAAAGTACCCATATTTGGTATCGCAGCGTGCGTACCGACCTGTCCTATAAATCTGTCATGTTAATTAACCCGTACGGTAAACGCCGTAAAAAAAACAAACAAAAAACAATCACAGAATTAAGATTATATTGTTCATCCCGCAACACAAAAAATGGAATAAAAAGCGATCAAAAACTCCTATAAACTCCAAATTGCACCAATAAAAATCGTCAAATTTTCCCCCCCCCCATCCCGCAAAAAAAAAAGTCCTCATACAGCTCTGTAATATCGGAAAAATAAAAAAATTATAGCTCTCAGAAGATAAGCGTATGCCTTAATATATTGTTTTACGACACTAAAAACACTTTTCCTTTTTTTTTAAGTGGCTTCAACATAAAAAAACTATATAAATAGTGTATCTCGCCATAATCGTAGCGACCCAAAGAGTAAAGCTAACTGTATCACGGATACTGCACGGTTGAGTAGCCCTGTTAAAAATAAAAATAAAAAACCACTACTAGGATTGCTCAGTATTTTCCTTCACCCTGGCCTCCAAAAATGGATTTTAAAACCGGAGACAAAAAGCCTTGCCCCCAAAAAATATACAAATAAAAACGTCAACTCCTCTCGGGCAAAAAACAAGTCCCTACACAGCTCCAGCACAGAAAATTTAAAAGTTATGTCTCTCAAACTATGGTGATGCAAAAACGTACTTTTCCTTTTGAAATAAAAGTGTTTTTTAATTGTATAAAAGCTGTAAAACATGAAAAAAATATACAAATTGGTATCAGTGTAATCGTATTGAACGGCTGAGTAAAAGCTACCATGTCATATCTACCCGTCCATTGACCGCTATAAAAATAAAAATAAAAAACACTACCAAGATTGCTGTATTTTGTTCAAAAAATCTCACAAAAACCTTATAAAAAGTGAACATAGAATCATATGCACCACATAATGATACGAATAAAAACTTCAACTCATCCCGCAAAAACCAGCCCGTCCACAGCTCTGCACACAGCAAAATAAAAAAGTTATGCTGTCCAGAATAGGACAACATAAAAACCGCAATTTTTTTATAGACGTATTTCTACTGTGTAAAAGTAATAAAACAGAAAAAAACTATAATAAAATCTAATTCATTGTAATTGTACCGACCCCCATAGTAAGTTATCACATCATTAGACACTGCAAACGGCGAATTGCTGGTATAATTTGAAACTCAAAAAACAATGACTGAACTGCGTTTTATTCCCCCCAATTTCATGCCAATGCTAAAAAATACAATGGAATACCTGTGGCATCGTCAAATGCACAGTACACCCCTAGATGAGAACCCTGATGGTGTTGAATCCAAAATGGGGCGAATTCTGGAATTTTTTCGCTGGTTCAGCTATCATTGGGGCTTTTGCAAATGCGACATGGCCCCACCAAAAATCTGTGTTCCCAAAAGGCCAAATAGCTCTCCCTCCCTTATACGCCTCCATGCGCCCTAACAGCAGTTTTACACCCGCCATGTAGGGTATTGCCAAACTTGGGAAGAAATTGCTTAGAAAGTTTTGGAGGGTTATTTTTTCCAGGATTCCTTGTATATGTGAAACATTTTTAAGCTAAAATTGCAGATTATTGAAAAAAAATTTTTTTACTTTTCCCATCCTTATGCGAAAAAAAAATTTGTGAATCACACCTTGGGGTCTATATACTCAATGCCACCCCAGGATATATTCCTTCATGGTGTATTTTTTCCAATTATGTGGTTCTAGTTTAGGGGTTGTTTATTAAGTTTTTTGAGCACCTAGGTTGTCCCCAAACGCTGAAATGGCGCCTAAATAAAATCTATTGAAATGAAGACCTCCCAGATTATAGTAGGTGCCAACCTACCTATTCTGGGACTTATGGTTTGTGATGCCAAATAATGCACTAGGGCCACATATGGATAACTCAAAAAACGCAGACCTGGGGAATTTATATTAAGTTGCATTTTACTCTGGCTCATTTACCGTATTTCCAGTGAATAATGGATATATATTGAAAATTCTGCAAAAAAAAAGTGAAAATTTTGAAATTTTCACCTCCAAATTTGCATTTAATTTCTGTTGAAAATATCTAAAGGGTTTATTGAAACTTTCCTAAATCTAATGTTGTAAATACTTAAGGGGTCGTAGTTTCTAAGTGATGGCATTATTTATGGGGTTATCTAACATGCAAGGCCCCTCAAAGCCACGTCAGAACTGGAGTGGTCCCTAAAAAAATGTATAATTCAAATTTTCTGAAATTGTGAAAATTACTACTAATTCTAAGCCCGCCTAATTGTCATAAAAAAAAAATATATTTAAACAATGATGCCAACCTATAGTGGACATATGTTAGATGCTAGTTATAAACTATTTGGTGGTGAATAATTATCTTCAATTGCACGCAGAAATTTTGCAACTTTCAAAATCGCAATTTTTCCAAATTTTCATGAAATTTTTGATATTTTTCACAAACAACAAGGATTGTATGGATAAAAATTTCTACTAAATTAAAGCACATGTGTCACGAGAAAACAATCTCAGAATCACATGGATAGGTGAAAGTGTCAAAAAGTTATTCTCACATAAATGGACACATTTCAATTTCAAAAATAGGGCTGGGTCAGGAGGCCAAAACAGGCTGGTCCTTAAGGGGTAGATCAAACATCTTAACCTACAAATGTAATCACCACCCATAAGAAAACATTTATTCTCATGAGAATACATGTTCTCAGAGTGGGCCAAATAAAGGGATACTCAAAACCTGACACCCCCCAATATGGCCACATAACTCCAGGTATATTGAGCGCAACGTTCGAAAAAAACAGCGCTAAAGCACTCCCTAGACCCAAAGGAACAAAAAAAAAAAAAATAAAAAAACCCCAACAACAAAAACCAGCATAATGATAATAGAAGCCGCTGTTGTAAATATCCAATTTTATTGTTTGTAGAGACCAAACGAGGAGGCTGCAAGCAGTCATCAATCCAATCCAGATTGTCAACACCAGTAAGGTGGGTTATTTTCATTCTATATACAAAATAAACAAAAATTAAAATGGAAAAAAAACAATTCAAAGTATATATATATAATATATAATAAACCAGCACAAATTTTGTGCTATCATATCAAAAGAAAAGTTGACAGATAAACAAGACATTCCATGGTAATAAATCAAACAAAATTTAGCGACAAAACATTTGGGGAATAATTTTGAATTCTAAGTTAAGGCCATTGGATGAAGAAAATTTTAAAATCTGTGAATCCATTCTAACTCCCTTCGTTTCAGTAAAAGGCCCCTATCTCCCCCACACTTTTACTGAAAGAAGGAGTTAGAAGGGATTCACAGATTAAATTCTCTTCATCCCAATGGCCTTAACTTAGAATTCAAAATTATTCCCCAAATGTGTTGCAAATTTTAATATATATAATATTTTTATATATATATATAAAAATATATTTTATATAAAAATATTATATATATATAATATATAATATATACTTTGAATTTTTTTTTATTCCATTTTAATTTTTGTTTATTTGTATTATAGAAATAAAAAATACCCACCTTACTGGTGTTGACACATCGGGATTGGATTGATGACTGCTGCAGCCCCCCTCGTTTTGTCTCTACAACAATAAATGGATATTTACAACAGCGGTTTTCTATTAAATTATGCTTTTTTTTTGTTGTTGTTTTTTTTTTTATTTTTTTTTCCTTTTGGGGGTCTAGGGATGCTTTAGCCTTTTTTTATTTGAACGTTGCGCTCAATATACCTGGATTTCTGTGGCCATATTGGGGGTGTCAGGTTTTGATATCCCTCTTATTTGGCCCCACCCCTGAGATCATTATTCTCATTGAGGAAAAAATGTTTCTATGGGTGTTGATACATTTTACG
This sequence comes from Phyllomedusa bahiana, assembly GCA_025379985.1. Classification (NCBI taxonomy): domain Eukaryota; kingdom Metazoa; phylum Chordata; class Amphibia; order Anura; family Hylidae; genus Phyllomedusa; species Phyllomedusa bahiana. The sequence continues at coordinate 50,985 of JAODAL010014437.1, read as the reverse complement.
TTGTTTGAAATTAAGCAAATATACTCATATTAATATGAACCCCCAAAAAATTGGCTAAAAAGCCTATATGAAAGTTCTTCTTTGCTTTTTTATTATTGCGAAACGCTTCCGGGTTTTGCGCCCTTGATTACAGGCTGCGAGTGACATCGCGGGTTTGTTCTCAATTGTGCATGTGCGATTGTAGTCTGGGGCCGCTTCACATTTACATTGGAGTTTTTTAGACTCCTAAAGCGCTGGCGCGATAGTTTCCTGTGCGGCACATGCGGAGGCCCTTCTTTTTGAGACGCCGAAGGAAGTTGATGCATGTCAGCTCCATCCAGTGAGTCTCCTCTTAGGATTCTTTTGCTTTTTATCAAGCCTTATTACTATCACTTGTGGGGCCATTATAAACATTATGATGTAAATAATGGTTTCACTGTATCATGGTGTATTGCATATTGATATACACATTGTAATTTCACTTTTATGGAGATGATTATATGATACAATTGATTATGTATAACACTATTTTTATATCTGAATCACATATTTTTTTTTATATTGTATTACTTTATTGATTGATGTCACTTTTTTCACTATATATACCACTAGATGGCACTATGTGTGTAGCTTGAAAAAAGCCCTGATGAGGGCTGAAACGTTGCTGTGTTGGGTCAATAAATCTCTCACTTTTTTTTGAAAGTGCTGCCATTTCCACTTTTTTGAATTACTCATGGTTTGACCTGGATCCTGGTCATTTAGGCATGCACTCATTCATTTTTTGGAGTTTATTGTTACTTGCTGCTGTGACTGCTCTATTTCAATCATCACACTCCCTTCCTGCTTCCTCCTTAGTCATCATCATCATTCTGTGTGAGCAGTGGAAGGGAGAGGATGTCACAGCTGCAGACCTCCTATGATGGTCTGGATAACTGTCGTCTCCCTCTACAAGCAATCCTTGTAAACAGTTGAAATGATGAAACAAATGTGAGAAATGCACTCTGCTCCCCTGTTCAGGCAGGAGGTAGAGGGGGAGCAGAGTGTATAAGGCTGTGTTAAATGGGGGGAGTGAATCTAGCAACTAGAGACTCAGTAATTGCCCAGATACTTCACATAGAGATGTCACTGTGACAGGAGCATACAGAGATCAGGCAACCTTTATTACATAGATACAGCCATCACAAAAAGCTGAGACAGCTAGTTTTAGTTTCATTTTTACAAGCTCAGAAGGAAGTGCAGGCAGCCAATCACAGCACAGGGGTGGTGTCCCAACCAGGGTTGAACTAAATATCAGGCAGTCAATCACAGTAAAATCGTCTGACCCCAGGCCTCAGATTTAGCTCTAGACCAACACAGATTAGCTAACAGCTTCTATACTAAATGATTTAGGTAATACAAACCATTTGCAAAAGTGCTTATTTTTACTGTGCCCAACATTACAGATATGATCTTTGTAGCAGGAAAACACTTTTAATATTCCTGCCAGTTTCACGTCACACTATGTGTAAACTGTGGGGGACACACATCAATATCTGATATCAAACAGATAAAAGCAATGGTTAATGGTCTTTCTGTCACGCCTCACAAGTTTGTAGACTGTTTATTTCTGACCTATTGTAAATAACTTTTCTGCTTATATTGCATTTTGTTATTTTAAGATCCTTTGAAGACCCCTGTTTCATGTGTATAAAAAATTATGTGAATTAATTGTAATCATATTCTAAATGAATACAATGATATATGAATAACTTATATCCAACTACCTGTTTAGAGTGTCATCATGGGCAGTTTCATTTGAAAGTATCATCTAGTACAATATAGTCAAGCTCTCCATGCATTGTTATTGTGTGCTTCACAACAAGATGTATCCAGTGCTTACATTTAGAGACTTCTCACTGAGCAAAGGTGAAGACATAGTGACATATATTACAGTAAGTGATCCAACAAGTTATCCCCGTACAAAAATAAAGTCTTTTTGAAATCTCTTCTGATCCGTTATAAATGTTCTAATATCCTTTACGGATATTCTTTTGCATCTTTGTATTGCAGTTAGACATTTCTCTCATGCTGAATGTCTGAATTTCTGAAAGTTTTTAACATTAACACAAGTATCTTTCCTTGCCTCATATCATTTAAATAGCTAATGTATTTTTATGCAACACGTGTAATTCAGATCTCTTTTGCAGTGTTCATTTTGTATTCATTGCTGTCTTCCTTCTGCTCGCTGTACAGTATATTTCATAGCTCATATTTCACGCCTTTGATTTCCAACTACAGAAAGAAAAAAGTCTAACCATCATTAAATGTCATTGGCACAGTACATGTTGGCAAACTGGTGATAATGATATAGTGGATGCTTCTTTCTAGTAGCCATTTAATAAATAAAAACTACTGAAAATAAAAATTTATTTTCATTTAACATCAATTTATTTGGAACATGATATGACTTATGATGCACATTCCACTTTCGTTAAACCTTGTGTTTATTTTATTTTAGAAAAATACTGTATTTATGTGGATAAATCAGCTGTATAATTACAGGTCCCAAATAGCGAAAATGTAAGAAAAATTGTGACATAGCTTATAGGAATTCTGCTAAAATACCATACTTATAGTTATGAGTCCATTAAATACATAAAGTGAAATGCTTGCTGTCTCCCAAGATCTTTTTTGCATTATCTGGTAGGTTACTGTGCATATATGTTAGCAGAAGAGGTAATGTATCTCATTAGGGAGAAGCACCAAGTTGGTGTGTGGGGATTTATCACCTTTTAAACCCCACTAGGTATTTGAATATTTCGGAAGGCTTAAGGGAAGAGAACTGAACTCTCCAGCAACATCTATTGGATGTAGCAATCTTCAAGTCACATGTGACTCACTTCGCTTTGCAATGTGGAAAGGATTCAAGCCATGACAGTTTTGTTCATCTGTTTACAGCTGTTTTGGGATGTTGCCCATCATCAGTGCAGAGTTGAGGATTGCTATATGCAATAGATGATGCTGGAGAGTTCAGTTCTGTTCCCAAACACCTTTTGAAATATTAAAATATCTAATGAGGTGTAAAAGTCGATAAATCACCACACACCAACATGGTGTTTATCCCTAATGAGATACATTACTCCTTCTAAGCCAAACTCAACAATGTTTACTTAGCCAGCAAGTAAATTTTACTCAGATTCTGCACTGATGAGGGACAACACCTTGAAACGGTTGTATGTGGATGAACAACACTGGCAGGTGTTAAATCTTTGTCACATTGTAGGGCTCAGTGAATCACATTTGACTTGAGGATTGTTACATTCAATAAATGGCACTGGAGAGTTTAGTTCTCTTCCCATAAGCCTTTTGAAATAGATGTCAGTAGAAGCGTAGATAAAAAAATTGTGGGCCCTGGCAAAAAAAAACAAAAAAACTTTAGCTTGGGCCACCTTACCATGGACAGTAGCTGTGGACTGCTTTTTAGCACTATAGTTACAAAGATGCTTGAGAAGGCTCAGTCTGTTTCTTGTGAGCCAAAACGTTGCACCTTTTCTGTACTTGGGATTCTAATAGGTGAAGACTTTATGCTGACATCCTTGTTCTACAATATTTTTGGATTTTTGGAGGTGAGTTTGGGCTGACTTGCTTCTATATTGAGGACTTTTGGTGCTGACCCAAACTATATTTTTTGGACGACTATAGTTACAAAGATGTCTGCAGTGTAGTGTGCTGCCAAAAGTTATTTCTACTTAGACGGTTTGTCCAATAAGAGAAAATTCCTACTGGAAGAGGCCCTATGTACCTATCGTGCAGAGGACCCTATATACCCTATATACCTATCGACCTACTGTAGGCCCTACATACTTACTGAGGGACACTGTATACCTATCTATCTGATATATATATATATATATATATATATAATAATATATACAACACATATATATATAATATATATATAATAACACGCACCACTATGTTATAACACACACCATATATATACACACATACACACACACACACACATATAATATATAATTATATATTTAGATATAATATATATATATATATAAATAATATATATATATATATATAATACTATATAATATATATATATATATATATATATATTATATATATAATAATATATATAAAAGTGCCACTGCTGTAACCCATCTAGCTACGAGACTGTATGTCATTCATCACTTATAGAGGTGGATTAGTCAGGGGTATGTTCCTTTTATGAATAAAATGGGCTTTTAAATATGAACCTGCTTGTAATAGTCAAACAACATAAAATTTTTTGTGCTATTTTAATTACTGGGAGTACTGACTGTATTAATGATATTTAACCCCTTAAGAACCCAGCCAGTTTTGGCCTCCCTGACACAGCCCTATTTTTGAAATCTGACATGTCACTTTATGTTATTCAGAGTCTCTTTTCTCCTGACATACTGTGCTTTAAGTTAGTAAGAAATTTTGGTTCATAAAATTTGCCATTTCTAAACTTCAAACATTTCTCCACATAAGACAAACAGTAGTTCCACACAAAATAATTTATAAGTAGCATCTACCATATGTCTTCTGTACGTTGGCATATTTTTTTCATTTATTTAACATTGTATAGGAACTTAGGAGGCTCACAAATTTGATTTTCAAGAAAATTACAAACACAGATTGTTTTAGGGAACACTTCAGTTCACGTGTAGAATTGAGGGGCGTGTGTGTTAAACACCCACATAAATCACCCCATTTAAGAAACTACACCCTTCAAGGTATTTGAAACGCCATTTATAAAGTCTGTTAACCCTTTAGGTGTTTCACAGGAATTAATGAGAATTGGTGGTAAAATTTCATTTCTTGACCATTTTCAATTTTAATCTATTATTTCATGGAATTAGGTATATGTTAACAGAAAAACACAACTCAATATAAGTTTCCCTAAATCTGCTGTTGTTAGAAATATATCATATGTGGCCCTTGTATGTTATTTGACTCAACCACAGGCCTTAGAATTGAAGGAGCACCTACAGTACTAGATTTTGGAGCTATAATTTTATGACATTTTATAGGCACCATATTGGATTTACTGACGCCTAAAGGTGATAAAAATAAAAAATATCCCTAAAAGACCCCATTATAGAAACTACACCCCTCAAGGAATTCATTAAAGGATTAAGTGTGTACACTGACTCAAAAAACAATCCACAAGCCTCCTAAAGAATGCTAGGTAGGAGAAATCTAGTTATAAACATACCCGGCATGATAACTATAGAAGAAAGTAGCAAACCACTGGTAGCACAATAAATGCCTATGGGTTTAGATAATACACTAAAAAATAACCTTTATTAATATCCGATAAAACGGGGAAACACCCCAATAAAGACCTATTGACCTATAATGTAAACACATACAAATATGTATACAAGCGGAGCACCCGCCCCAAAAGGGGCGACACCACACAGGAACACCCTCCCTCAACCCAACAGTGCCCAAGGATACACTAGACACCAAAATATAACACACAGGGCCAAAAATATATTGATACACCAATACTAACAGTCTAACACTAAGGCAATCCCTCTTAAGGTACATAGCATCCGACGCGTTTCTCCCACCAGATGCGCGGGTTCATCAGGGAAGACAGACTAAAATGAGACTGCCCAAAAATATTCAGCACCAAAACATAGATTGCTTACGTCCCTTGAAGAAAGATGTAGTGATAAATGCACCAGGTCATAGGATCCTGCGATAACAGTCACAAGCACTGCTATAGATAAGAATGTAGGGCAGCAGCATGAAAATGAAGCATGAAAATGAAAAAAAACTTTTTTTCCAATAGAATTAGTTTTTAACCCCAAATTTTTCATGGTCACAAGGAATGTAGGAGAAAAAGCAACATAAAACCTATTGCACAATTTCTTACGAGTGTGACAATAACCTGTATGTGGTCATAAAGTAAAATTTGGAACATGTAGGGGGTCTCAGAAGAAAAGGAGCGCTATATTTGGCTTTGGGTATGCAGAATAAGCTGAAATGGTTGGAGACCCTCATGTTACATTAGTAGGGCACTACAAAATCCAGAGCAGGGAAGAAAAATAAAAAGTGACCCTATTTTGGAAACTACATGGCTAATGAATTAATCTAGGGTTATAGCATACATTTTGACCACACATGCTTTTCACAGAAAGTTTTTGAATCACATTGTGAAAATGAAAAATTAAAATTTTTCCCAAAAATTGCACTATTATTCTTAAATTTTTCATTTTTATAAAAAAGGAGAAAAAGTACCTCACTCCATTATTTTCTGAGTAAGGAAATACCCCATATGTGATCATAAAGTATTTTTGGGGCACACAGTGAGTCTCAGAAGGGAAGGAGAGCTATTTGACTTTGGGAGTGCAAAATAAGCTGGAGTGGTTGGAGGCCCTCATGTTGCATTAGTAGAGCCCCCCAAGTTCCAGAACAGAGATACCCCCCAAAAGTGACCTTTATTTTGGAAAATAAACCTTTTGACCCCACAGGTTTTTCACAGAAATTCTTAGAATCAGGTTGTGAAAATAAAAATTACAGTTTTTCCCCAAAAATGCACAATTATTCTCAAATTCTTAATTTTCACAAGAAAAGAAGGAGAAAGGAGGAAAAGTGCGTCAAAACCTGTCGCCCAATTTCTTCTGAGTAAAGCAATACCCCATATGTTGTCGTAAAGTATGTGTGGGAAACGCAGTGAGTCTCAGAAGGGAAGAAGCACTATTTGGCTTTGGGAGTGCAAAATAAGCTGGAGTGGTTGGAGGCCCTCATGTTGGAATGGTAGAGCCCCCCAAGTTCCAGAACAGAGAAAAAAAAAAACCAAAAGTGACACCATTTTGGAAACTACACACCTCAATGAATTAATATTGGAGTATATTGGGAAATTTGACCCCACAGGCTTTTAACAAAGTTTTGAAATCAGGTTGTGAAAATGAAAAATTACACTATTATTCTTACATTTTTCTTTTTCACAAAAAAAGGTGAAAACGCCCCAAAACCTATTGCACATTTTCTTATGAGTAAGGCAATATCCCATATGTAGTCATAAAGTATGTTTGCGGAACGCAGTGAATCTCAGAAGGGAAGGAGCGCCTTTTGGCTTTGGGATTTCAAAATTAGCTGGATTGGTTGCAGGCCCTCATGTTGCATTAGCAGAGCCCCCCAAGTTCCAGAACAGAGAAAACCTCCAAAAAGTGATCCCATTTTGGATACTACACCCCTCAATGAATTCATATAGGGGTTTAGTATGCATTTTGAATCCACAGGTGTTTTTTTAATAGATAATGCATTTAGAGGTATAAGGTGATTGTCAGGGCTAGGCAGCGCTCAGCCTGCAGGCAGCAACAGTCTGCAGCAGCTGATTTGCGACCCCACCCAGATAGACAGTCTGCTGGCAGCTCTGTTAATGACAGAGGCCCAGCCACTCTGGACAGGGGGCGTGTCGCACCAGCCAATATGAGGACCCGGAAGCCGCTCCAATCGGCTGCTGGGGCTGTGCCCGGGAATCATATTTAAACTTCCTGCAGGCTGAGTGCAGCGCCTGTGATATCCTCCTGGCTGCCTTTAATACCTGTGCTTATAGTTTGTTGTTTGTTGATCCGTGTACCAGACCCTGGCTTATTTTCCTGACCCTGTCTTGTGCTCCGATTTTGTACCTCGCTCCCGTTCGTGTTTGACTTCGGCTTGTTTACATTTTCCCTCTGGTTCTGATTTGTGGCTTGGCGTTCCTGATTTGTGTTTTACCCAGACTGTCTGATTATTCTTCCTCCTGATGGCCCCAGCACTCTAGCAGTGCAGGGACTGTCGCCCAGTTGGCGTCTGCCACCTAGGGCAGCACGTCAAGTAGGCAGGGACAATGGGGTGGGTTCTAGTCAGGGGCAGGCTCACTGTACCTCCCTTGTCGTGACAGTGACAATCACAATTATCCTGTATTTATGCTATACCTTTTCACTAAAACATGGGCATGCCTTGTGTAAAATGAAAAGATTAGATTTCTAATTCTTCTTCATGTCTCCCTGTTATAAGGCTACCTTACATGTCACCCTAGGATTTGGCTGGCCCTTACTACACACCAAGGAGGAGTCACAGCGGCTTTATCCTTGGCATGCCTATTTTGCTGAAATACACAGCATTTCCCGGCAATTGCACATGCTGTGATGTGAACTTAAATTATGTAAGACCCTAATGTCACCCAATTTTAGAAAGTACGCCCATCAAGGAACATTTGAAGGGGTGTAATTACAATTCTGACCTGATAGGTGTTTCATAAAATTAATTCCCAGATATTATTGTGCATTAAAATGCGAAAAATGCAAACTGACATTTTTCTGGACACAACAAGTTACTGCACAATATAATCTATGAAAGGTTCCGTGCTTCAAGGAACAGTGCAAATAAAAAAAAAAAAATATATATATATATATATATATTGCTAAAACTAGTAATTCATAGATGAGTTGTACAGTTTGATGCAGAAGCCAGGTTTATCAGGACAGGTTTCACAATGTTAAATTGTGTCTTTTCTAATTCTCCTTTGTAGCACACTCTGCATTTTTGTGTTCTACCCTTTTTACCAGTGGAGGGGATTTCATTGGGGAAATGCTGCCTGGGAACAATACAGAGGACGTCAGAACCAGAATTGCTGGGGCCCCCACCATGGTTCCTAAAAACAAGTGCCCATATTATGTCCCTGCTCGGCCTGTACAATGGAAATGAATAAAAGTGTTATACATCGCCATCTGCACAATGTGCACAGCCAGCTTTTTGTACCACACTTTATTCTTTCGTGTGGCACTGTACAGATTTAGCACCTATTCCAACTAGTCTATCCCTCCCATGTACCAAATGTAATCCATAATACAGTCAGGTTCGTGGTTGACTGTACTGACACCTTGTACATGGGCAGGGGTAGTGCTGGGGCTGTGACAGGCGGACAATATAAGGATGTCTCTCTTGTCCTTATATCTGACCAGAAGCAGGCGAGATTGAGACCTGCCTTCACCTCTTGGAAGCAATTGGGCAACAAAGGGTTTGGGGAGTCCCCGCTGATCCTTGCGCACTGTACTGCAGGCTGCTGTTCATGTGCAGCTGAGGCACTTAAAAAGTGAAATGCTGGTATAAATGTTATCCACATACAGGTGGTAACCTTTATCCAGCAGTGGGCGCACCAAATCACACATTATCTTCCCACTTATTGTCAGGGAAGAGGGGCATTCTGGAGGTACAATTCGGCTGTCCTTCCCTTCATAAACTTTGAAGCCGTAGGTGTACCTGGAAATAAACTCCCACAGCATGTAGCATTTAACCCCGTAATGCCCTCTTTTAACTGGCAGGTATTGATGAAATTTAAACCTGCCCTTGAAATGTATGAGGGACTCATCCACACAAATATGTTTCTCCGGGGTATAGACTAATGCAAATTTGGCACTGAAATGGGTGATAACAGGCCGAACTTTATACAAGCGGTCATAGGTACAGTGATCACATGGCGGGACAGTACCTTATCTGCGTAATGCAAGAATTTTTGGATTTTCTCGAAGTGCATCTGGGTCATTGTGTGAAGGTAAAATGAGTACTATAGAAAATATCAGTCCTCCTATACTGCCGGGCCTCGGGCTTCTTCACTATGCCCAGACTAAGGCCCCAAAATGCCATCATTCTTGCAGCAACCACTGGGGTCCACCTGCAGAATGATGACGTGGGATTTAGAGCCAAAAACTGCTGGGCATAGAGATTTGTCTGTGCTACCATGACATCTACCAGATCCTCAGAGAAAAAGGCTTTAAAAAAGTAGATTTCATTGAGGCCTGTAGTCTCTATACGGACTCCTGTTGTGGCCACAAATTTCGGGATTTGTGGCTGGTAATCATCTGGGGTGGGAGTCCATAAGGGTTCACTAGCTTGGGGAGTCACCACTTCTGACCTATGGGGGTGTCTACATGAGGGACCCTCATCAGCGGAGGAGGATTCGGAGGAGGCGGACAAGATGAAAGCGATGAACTCCTCGGCCAAATCAATGGTGAAATCGCTATCCGAGGCCACAAAATCGTATGCCTCCTCTGCTGAATAGTGTCTCTGGGAAGATTGGAACATTTTACTGTTATTTATAAGGGGTGTCTACAATTTTGGTGTCTTGTGTGGGGGATTTATGTTGTGCTTGAACTTTTGTGGAGTAATTAACCTTTTTTATTAAAAAAGTAAAATTATGAAAAAAATGTACTGAAGCAAAAAAACAAAATAAAATAGTACTATAAAAAAAATCCACCAAAACTAAGTAACTGACATCAGTAAAAATTATAAAGAGTCCGTGGACCGTTACAAATAAAAACAAAATTAAGGTTACCAAAAAAACCCAAACTTTTCTACGCCAAAAACTGACCGACCAATCGCAGCCAATGGAGTGTTACCACTACCACCACCACATTTTCTCACTGATGGCGATTGGAGCTGCTTTACAGGTCCTTATGTTTCCATGGAAACAGATATCAACACTGTGTAATCTAATCCTGCAGTTTTATGGGCAGTATGGGAAGACAGTCTGGGACAGGGATAAAATTTTTTACTTTTTATGAATGTTTTTTATGAAACATTCTAATTTTTTTAAAACAATCAAAGCCCAATTAAGATCAGATCAGAATTGTTTAAATTTAAAGTAATAGTACTTGATGATCACTCAGGAGAAGGCAGGAGTGGCCGGAGACCAAACCATCAGACAAGCTCTCAGATAGATTTGACGTTTAGCAGAATTCTGCAACTTGCTAAATAAATAGCATAGAAGCTGAAAAAGATAAACTTTTAATTTTATTTTTTTTAATAGAAACATACACTCACCGGCCACTTTATTAGGTACACCATGCTAGTAACGGGTGGGACCCCCTTTTGCCTTCAGAACTGCCTAAATTCTTCGTGGCATAGATACAACACGGTGCTGGAAGCATTCCTCATGTTCAAAAAACCAGTCTGAGATGATTCCAGCTTTATGACATGGCGCATTATCCTGCTGAAAGTAGCCATCAGATGTTGGGTACATTGTGGTCATAAAGGGATGGACATGGTCAGCAACAATACTCAGGTAGGCTGTGGCGTTGCAACGATGCTCAATTGGTACCAAGGGCCCAAAGAGTGCCAAGAAAATATTCCCCACACCATGACACCCCCACCACCACCTGAACCGTTGATACAAGGCAGATGGATCCATGCTTTCATGTTGTTGACGCCAAATTCTGACCCTACCATCCGAATGTCGCAGCAGAAATCGAGACTCATCAGACCAGGCAACGTTTTTCCAATCTTCTACTGTCCAATTTCGATGAGCTTGGGCAAATTGGAGCCTCAGTTTCCTGTTCTTAGCTGAAAGGAGTGGCACCCGGCGTGGTCTTCTGCTGCTGTAGCCCATCTGCCTCAAAGTTCGCTGTACTGTGTGTTCAGAGATGCTCTTCTGCCTACCTTGGTTGTAACGGGTGGCTATTTGAGTCACTGTTGCCTTTCTATCAGCTCGAACCAGTCTGCCCATTCTCCTTTGACCTCTGGCATCAACAAGGCATTTCCGCCCACAGGACTGCCGCTCACTGGATGTTTTTTCTTTTGCGGATCATTCTCTGTAAACCCTAGAAAATGGTTGTGCGTGAAAATCCCAGGAGATCAGCAGTTTCTGAAATACTCAGACCAGCCCTTCTGGCACCAACAACCATGCCACGTTCAAAGGCACTCAAATCACCTTTCTTCCCCATACTGATGCTCGGTTTGAACTGCAGGAGATTGTCTTGACCGTTTCTACATGCCTAAATGCACTGAGTTGCCGCCATGTGATTGGCTGATTAGAAATTAAGTGTTAACGAGCAGTTGGACAGGTGTACCTAAGAAAGTGGCCGGTGAGTGTATTACAAAATTGTTTTTCCAAAATAAATGCATTTTTGTTAAAGGGTAGACAGTGAAAAGTGTCCACGGCCTTTAAAGTCAAACTACCAAAAGAAAATTGAGAAAAGGCAAGAAGGGCAGTTTAAAAGTGCAATTATTAGCGTAAAAGTGACAGAAAATCACTTTTTTTTTCAAAAAATCAAATTGCACTATTTTTTTTACAGCTAATACATTGAGAGAACTTATAACCTACTTCCCCGTATCCTCTTTTTTCCATTAGTTTTTAATGTTCTAATGCATTTACAAGGAAAGATGCAACCTGTAAATACAATTTTCTAAAAAAGGTAATTTGCAATGTTTAGAGCTGCTCTACAGATCCTTATGTTTCCATGGAAACAGACATCAAACACTGTGTAGTCTAATCCTGAAGGCATATGGCCTCCATCCATCCCATAATTCTTACTAGTATTTAGAAGATGAGCAGGAGAGCTAAGATAAATATCAAGAAATGTATGTATGCACCGATATCGAAACGCCCTTCCACTTTAACCACAGGCATTTTTGCCACATCGTAAAATGGGCTCATAGCTTGTTCTCCATAAGTCCATGTCATTCATTGAGAAAAATGATCTGTTGGATCTTATTGGTGCAAAACTAGGACAAGAAGAAGGGATATTTGCTAGAAATAGAACAGGACCAGGACCAGGATTATAAGTAGGCATATGTAGGGGACTGCTATGGGTGCCCAACTCTGCCTGTCAGTATAGGGGCATAAGGATGTATGGGGTGGGCTCAGGAGCTAGCTGTTAGTTATAGTTGGCACATGCTTTCACTGGTTGGGACTGGAGATAACTCCAATTATTCATGAGCGGGGCAGCAACTCCCACCTCTTGATTGGTTGCCTCATGTTGCAATTTTGGGATGCAGATCCATCATTCATAGCACCTGGGTGCCTAATGAAGGCTCCCAGGCTTGCCATCTTACTGTCCCTATTAAATCCTGCCAGAAGTAGGGTGTAATAGGAGTACTGCAGTATCATTCTATTCTGCAATACAGTTGGGAAAGTACCCTAAGGGAACTAAAATTCCAATTAATAAAAAAAAAGAAATCAAAGGTACAAAAAAATTAAATAAAAGTTTAAAATATCCCTCATTCCCTATTTGGCAAAAAAATACAAAAATAAAAACATATTTGGTATCACCGTGTCTTTAAAAGTACAATCTACTAACATTTAACCTTGCATATCCTGCAAGATGAACAACATAACAAAATACCCAGCGCCAAGATTGCTTTTTCTTTTAAGTCAATTTGCGTCCCCAAAAACTGGAATAAAAAAGTGATACAAAAGACACAGATATTCCAAAATGATACTAATAATACTTCAGTCCACAAAGCACAAACCCCTATAGAGGTCCATAGACAGAAAAAAAAATGGTCTCAGAAATTGGTGCTGCAATACAATAGAAAACTAAAAAACAAACAAAAACACATCAGCAACACATTGAACCAAAAAATAAAGATAACATGTCATTTATACTACACGTCCAGAAAAAGATGGTGCCATTATTTTCTTTCTCATCTCTTCTGCTGAGGTGGATGCAGCTGAAAGTGCCATGTGTAAAGTCAGATCCATGAATTTTCCCTATTTGCCTGGGGTGTCAAAATGACTTGTCCCACTCCTGAGAGGGAGTAACATTGTCCTTCAAGGCATATCTACATTGTGTTAGGCAATAAAAAAATGTACTAATAATTAGAGATGGGCGAATCGATTCTAACGAAGTGGAATTCGTTTAGAATTTCAGGAAAACTTCGGTTCGGAACGAAGTCGAAGTTTGGGGTACTTCGGGTGAACGAAGTGTGCTTTTGATTGATAAAATGGCTGCGAGCACATGGCGCTACATCGGGCACAGCACTCGGGGAGGAAGGAGGGCATAGCCTGCATGAACATGTGCAGAGGTGAAGCCAATCAGAGACCGGCGGATTCTGTGACGTCACCGCACTATATAAGTCTGGGCGCGACGCCGGGAGCTCACACGTCTCTCACTGTGCTCATCAGGAAGGTGCTGCCGCGGCTGATAGCTCTTACTGAAGAATTGATTTTTATATAGCGATTTCTGTGGGGTGTCTCAGCTTGTCTCAGAGACTGTTCTCTTAATGTTCTATTTCTAATTTTTTGGGGTATTGGATCTGAAATCCAGTGTGCGTCCACTGCAGCTGCATATACATTCAATATCCAAGTGGGATCTAAGTCAGTTCCTGTTGTATTCATTTAAAGAAACAGCATTTTTACAATACAAATACCACGTCATTTTTGGCTGCTCAATTCTATTGTGCAATTTACATCCAGGGGTTAATTAAGCATTGTTTTGCTGGTGTGCTGACCCCAAGAAACCGTCTTTTTCAACGCCAAAATATATAAATTTTTCCTGTAGCCTAATTCACAAGCAAAGGTTAATTACAACTGTATCTCTTGTTGTGTGGCGTAGAAAACACGCAATTGTAACACGCTACAAAGCTACTAGTTTGTGCGGCTCAATTCTTTGGCGCAATTTACATCCAGGGGTTAATTAAGCGTTGTTTTGCTGGTGTGCTGACAAAAATAAACCGCCTTTTTCAACGCCAAAATATATACATTTTTCCTGTAGCCTAATTCATGTCCGAAGGTTAATTAAGCCTGTTTGTGCTTTGACATTTAGTAAAACACACAGTGTTTTTTAAACGACACATACAAGTAAATTTTTCCTGGCCATTTGTGGAGCGCAATTTATATCCAAGGGTTACCCAAGCTTGTTACTGGGTTCATTTGGAGTCAAAAACATGGTGTATATTTATCATATACAGATATCATCATCAAACAGTGTCTGTACATTTTCGAACAAACAGTATGTCAGACAGAGAAGTCGCAGGCTCTGCACCTGCGAGTGGCAGTGGCACAAACATTCCTGGAACAGGCCCAGGTTGCAGCACAGCAAGGGGACGTCGCAGCAGGGGTCACTCGGTGAGGCCACAACTGCCGCTGTCATCTAGCGACCGTGTGTTGTTCAGCAACCCAAGGTTTCTTGATTGGTTGACTAGGTCATCCTCTTCCTCCCAGATGACATCTGACAACCCCAGCCAAGAGTCGGTGGGAACGTCAGACACAACCCTTAGTTGGCATGGCCCGGGAGTGGGTCAGCGGCCCTCACCTGTCCTCAACCTGCCTCTGTCCCATCCGGTTCCCTCAGCCAGAGATCTAGTATGTGGTCTGGGCTCAGCGCCACTATATAGCGAGGATGAACAATTGAGGAGGGCAGTCAGCAGCTACTTGGCAGCGAAGAAATGGGGCCAATATCCCCTGCGTCTTGCAGTAGGCGGCAAAGTATAGATGTGGAGAGTGGCATGGGAGGTCATGTTGTGAGAGGTCAGCCTTGGCATACCAAGACCGGTGATGAGGACAGCAGTGACGATGAAACACAAATAGATGATGATGTAGCCGACCGCACTTGGGAGCCGGGTGAGGCAAGGGCTTCATCATCGTCAGGAGAAGAGGGCGTCAGCTTGTGCGTCAGGCAGCGGCGCAGCCAGCAAGTGGTCGTGTGGCCGTGAGTCAGCATGATAGCAGCAGTGTGAGGTCGGGAGCCAAGCGGCCACGGGGTAAAAAACCCGCTTCGCAGGTCCAAGAAAGTAGCGGCACAGGGGCTCAGCGAGGCAGCGCGGCAGTAGTCACTCAGTGCGGAGCGTTGGCGGTAAAATCCGATACTCTGCGGTGTGGCAGTTCCTTGCTAAGACACCGAGGAGCGAATATGGGTATATGTAGAATCTGTAAGCAGAAAGTGAAGCGTGGCCAGGGAGCTAACGTTGGCACCACGGCCCTGCGTCAACACATGCAGCGTCACCATCCGGTGGCCTGGGAGAAACGTGGCTCAGATGTGGTGGTCCATCCTGCCGCCGCAGCAACAGCAGCAGCGCCCAGTGGCACGCATGCATTGCAGCCAGTCAAGGCTCCACCACCTCTGCAGAAGGAGCTGTTGTCTCTTTGACATCATCTCCTCGTCCAGATGCTCCTGCTCCTCCCTACTCATGGCGCCAGCAGTCGTTCAGCGAGGCGATTGCAAAGAGACAACATTATGCATCCAACCATCCTAAGTTGCAGCAGCTGACCATGCTCCTGTCCAAGTTGTTGGTACTGCAGTCCCTCCCTTTCCAAATGGTGGACTCTGCACCGTTCAGAGAACTAATGGCTTGTGCCGAGCCGAGATGGAGAGTTCCAAGCCGTAATTTCTTTTCCAAAAAGGCAGTACCAGCACTTCATAAATATGTAGAAACAGAAGGTGGTCAGTCCGTGCGTTTATCTGTTTGTTCCCATGTGCGCGGCAGCACGGACGTCTGGAGCTGTAACTAAAGTCAGACCAGTACATGTCCTTTACGGCCCACTGGGTGAATGTGCTTCCAGCCCAGGCACACCAACAACTTGGACAGGAGACGCCGCTTTCTCCTCCACGTTGTCAAACTGCTGCACCTGCGCCAATGTCCGCCTCCTCCTCCTCCTCCTCCACCACCACCACCATCTCAGCCTCCACAAGTACTGCTCCATCATACCACATGTGTAGGGCACAGCGGTGTCACGCAGTTCTACACCTGGCTTGCCTCGGCGAACGAAGTCACACAGGGGAGGAACTGCTCCGCGTCATGCAGCAAGAAATCGATGTGTGGCTTTCTCCGCGCCAACTGCAAATCGGAACCATGGTGACGGACCATGGGAGGAACATGGTGTCCGCACTGCACCGAGGAGGGATGGTCCATGCACCCTGCATGGAGCACGTGTTCAATCTGGCTGTGAAAAGGTTCCTGAAGTCTTCCACCGATCTTCAGAACATTCTGAAAATGGCCAGGAAACTGTGCATGCACTTTATCCATTCGTACAAAGCCAGGAACACCCTCCTCGAATTGCAGTGGCAGAATGGCCTCCCCCAACACACTCTGATATGCGATGTTTCCACCCGCTGGAATTTCAGCCTGCACATGATGGAGCGACTGTATGAACAGAGAAAGGCCATTAACGATTTTTTGATGATCCAGGCAGACAGAAGTACTCCCCTGTGTAACTTTGATGTCAGCCAGTGGCAGCTCATGCGTGACACCTGCCGTTTGTTGAGGCCATTCGAGGAGGTGACGTTATTTGTCAGTCGCCAATAACGTCATTCCACTGCTTCATGTCCTGGAACAGATGCTGAAAAATCTGTCTGGGCAGGGGACTGGAGACATGGCGACTACATCTCGTGGCCACATGAGTCCGATGGGGACTGAAATGGAGGAGGAGAAGGAGGACATTGGAGCAGAAGCATTGTCTGGTGAAATGAGTGGATTTTCTACCCAGGTGACAAGAGAGGAGGAGCAGGAGCAGCTGGAGGAGGTGGATGGAGATGAGGAAGATGAGGCAGATGACCCCCAAGCACCGTGGCAGTATACAGTGGAAATGGAGGCAGGGAGCCCCTCGGAGTCACTTGTGCAGATGGCCCGCAGCATGCTTATTTGCCTGGCTAGTGACAGCCGAATAGTCAGCATCCGGCAGAGGGATGACATCTGGCTCTCCACCCTATTGGACCCTCGCTACCGGTCCAAAATGGGAGCCTTTTTCCCAGCTATTGAGAGGGAAGACAAACTCAAATACTATAGGGAAAACCTCTGTAATCAGTTGGCCGCTGCCTATGTGCGGCATCGTCCCTCCTCTGACAGGTCTGACAGGGGGGTTCCTCAGCGCTCACGTACTACTGCCGCGGCTGCTGGGGGAAGTTGGGGGGGTAGGAGCAGTACCAGCTCCATCAGTAGTAACCTAAGTCTGGAGTCACTGATGAGCAGCTTCCTTCACCCGCCTAGTGAGGAGGGCAGTCGCCAGCAGCAGCAGGACCTGGAACAGTCCCTGAACCAACAGGTTGTGGCCTACTTGGACAGCACTCTGCCACCTCAGTTAGAAGATCCGCTGGACTACTGGGCAGCCAAACTGGATGTGTGGCCGCAACTTGCCGAGTTTGCAGTGGAGAAGCTGTCCTGCCCGGCCAGTAGTGTGACATCAGAGCTGGTGTTCAGTGCGGCGGGGCCATCGTTACCCCAAGGAGAACCTGCTTGTCCATGGGAAATGTGGAATGACTGACCTTTGTCAAGATTAATCAGGCGTGGATCCGGCCAGGATCTCCACACACCAATGCCTTAGGAGTTAGTCTGGGTTCAAACTACCTGCCTCAGCCACTATTCTGATGCCGCCACCCGCCTGATGCCACACATCTGCTGCCAGTTTCTCCATCTGCCTACCACCATCTTACCAGGGACTGGTATTGCCACCCACCTTAACACTCTGTCATTGTGCCACTCTATGACCTCATGCTGCTTCTGCTGTTGCTGTTGCCGTGACATCCACACTGTTATTGTGCCACTGTCTGACCTCATGCTGCTGCTGTGGCTGCTGCCATGTCCTCCACACTGTGTCATTGTGCCACTGCCTGACCTCATGCTGCTGCCGCCGTGACCTCCGCTCTCAGTCATTGTGCCACTCTGTGGCTTCCTCCTGTTTTGCTACCTCCAGAATGTCATTGTGCCACTCTCTGACCTCATGCTGCTGTGACTCCTGCCGTGCCCTCCACACTGTGTCATTGAGCCACTGCCTGACTTCATGCTGCTGCCGCCGTGACCTCCGCTCTCAGTCATTGTGCCATTCTGTGGCTTCCTCCTGTTTTCCCACCTCCAGAATGTCATTGTGCCACTGCCTGATCTCATGCTGCTGCTGTCGTGACCTCCACACTGTGTGATTGTGCCACTCTGTGGCCTAATACTGTTTTGCCGCCTCCAGAATGTCATTGTGCCACTGTCTGACCTCATGCTGCTGCTGTTGTGACCTCCACACTGTGTGATTGTGACACTCTGTGGCCTAATACTGTTTTGCCGCCTCCAGAATGTCATTGTGCCACTGCCTGATCTCATACTGCTGCCGCCGTGACCTCCACACTGTGTGATTGTGCCACTCTGTGGCCTAATACTGTTTAGCCGCCTCCAGAAAGTCATTGTGCCACTGCCTGATCTCATACTGCTGCCGCCGTGACCTCCACACTGTGTGATTGTGCCACTCTGTGGCCTAATACTGTTTTGCCGCCTCCAGAATGTCATTGTGCCACTGCCTGATCTCATACTGCTGCCGCCGTGACCTCCACACTGTGTGATTGTGCCACTCTGTGGCCTAATACTGTTTTGCCGCCTCCAGAATGTCATTGTGCCACTGCCTGATCTCATGCTGCTGCCGCCATGACCTCCACACTGTGTGATTGTGCCACTCTGTGGCCTAATACTGTTTAGCCGCCTCCAGAATGTTATTGTGCCACTGCCTGATCTCATACTGCTGCCGCCGTGACCTCCACACTGTGTGATTGTGCCACTCTGTGGCCAAATACTGTTTTGCCGCCTCCAGAATGTCATTGTGCCACTGCCTGATCTCATGCTGCTGCTGTCGTGACCTCCACACTGTGTCATTGTGCCACTCTGTGGCCTAATACTGTTTTGCCGCCTCCAGAATGTCATTGTGCCACTGCCTGACCTCATGCTGCTGCCGCCGTGACCTCCTCTCTCAGTCATTGTGCCACTCTGTGGCTTCCTCGTGTTTTGCCACCTCCAGAATGTCATTGTGCCACTGCCTGACCTCATGCTGCTGTGGCTGCCACCGTCACCTCCACACTCTGTCACTAATGTTGCCACCTGAGCTCTCAGCTTGTTTTTTTCCAGCTTTCGCTGGCATGACTTTATCAGGCTACATTCCCGTTTGAGTTTTTTTGGTCAGTTTGCCCTCTTGAGTGCCCAGGGAATTTTATAGTGAAGCGATTCTAAAAGCGGCGGCAGTCATCTGCGTGTCATACTAAACCACAACATTGTATGAAGACCAAACCAAGCTCCCTCTGCATATTTAAGCATGGCACAACGTTCTACAGCACCCTGCAGGCTCTGTGCAGCCTGGAAATAGCTGCTTTTTAACGCGATTCGTGCCGAAGTAATTCGGAACGAAACAAATTTTGTCGGAAAATTCGGCGAAGTGACCGAATCGAATTTTTGAGAAATTCGCCCATCTCTACTAATAATCTATACATATTTCAATATTATTACATTCTACACAATAACAAAATGGAGACATGATAATATATTTTACTCTGCTGTAATACTTAAAGGGAATTTTTGACCCCTGACCTCTGGGTTTTGGGGGCCAGCCCTTGCCTTTTCACAAATATTAAGAAGTGTGGTTTCTCTCCCCATTTATTGGTTTTTTCCAAAACGGAGTAACACACATTCTCCACCAATCTCTAGTGGAAAAAGAGTTGGCCACAACCCAGAGAGATGGGAATATGCCTTTTAGTGTCATCCCTTCACAAAAAGTCTGGATTTTAAACTGACTACCGGAAACCATTTTTTTCCTTATAGGTATGTAGCTCATATACAACATCTTTTTTTTTGGCCATTCAATTTGGTGAGAAAAACACAATTTTTAAAAAAATATAACAATTAGAAACCATGATATTAGCAAAAAAATAGTTTAGCAATAGCAGGCAAAATGATAATCTCTAAACTTTATTAGCTCTTGGATCATTAAATGTAAAATTACATTTCCTAGCTGTGTTGTATTTTGAGTGGTTATTTAGTTTTGAAAACCCATTCAAATGCACTCTATAGGCAAGTCTATTATCTCTCACTCAGGAGGACCTGCCCTATCCTGCAAAGACAATCCATTCATTTGAATTGGTATCTTGTAATGCATAATTTTATAGAGGTTGAATCCGTAGGGTTTTGTTCTTTGGGGGGATCTTTGCGGGGGCAGTTGATGAAATGGCACGAATATGCCTGAATTATGCCCTGAATATGGAAAATTTCATACTCTTTAGGAGCTAAGATTTCTGCGCTTCCCCCAACCCTTTCTTGGGAGCCAGCCCCGGCATTAAGAAGTACCCATTGGCCAGGTGTACGCCCCAAAGACACCGTGTTAACTCGGCCTTATTTCCAGATTTCCCCATAAATAACTCTTGGCCACTTTTATCCCAGCTGGGAGGAGACTTTTTCATCTCTGTGTTTTAAGAAGGAGACAATTTCCTTTGTACTCTGTTCAAGTGTTCTTCTTTTGACAAATTGGGAAATTTAAGAAACTGTCTTTGTTGCTCATAACTAGTGTTGAGCGATTATTATCGACAAAGTTAAATGGCACATTTTTTTATGGTGATGGTTTTTTTAATATGCAAAATTTTGGGTTAAAATCGTGCATCATCTTTAATATCCCCTTTTTTGGGCCCTTTCCCTGTAATTTGGCGGCCAGCAAAAATTAAAGAACACGCGGGTAGAGGGTGGACACAATGGGATGTGTATGGTTGCGATTGGTTTTAAAAAAACCCAAGACCCGTTTACTAGAACAGCTTTTCCTGTTCAGCCCGTGTCTCACGGCTCAGAGAGAAGGACGGCCTTGCTTGTGCCCCAAACAGCTCAGCGAAAATATTTTATTTTTTAAAAGGAAACCTCTAAACTTTTACGTGACCTTTACAATTTATTAGATTAAGATTGGAAAAATTTTATATTTTTAGGTAGAGAATTTTAAAGAGCACACCGCGAAACGTCACGGGGGGGGGGGAGCGGGGGGGGGGTCCCCCCGGGGCAACACAGACAGCTCTAAAAAATACTGGATAAATTCCCAAACTTGGAGACTTTGCAAAGCTTTATTTTTACAGTTTTCATTGAAAAATTTCCTGGAAAATTGGGGCACCTGAACTTATAGGAAACACATATTTTTCAGTAATGCAGGTCTTTTTGTTAGGTTAAAAACCCCACTTTATTACAAAAATAATTTCAGATGGGGGTTTTTTTTTTAAATTTTTCCCCATCCAGCTTTTTTGTTTAGCCACCTTGCATTTAAAATTAGAACCCAGAAATTTTTTGAGTCAGACAGGGAAAGGGCCAAAAAACCTTTTCATTTCTGTAAAATTTCGATACGTATTTTTTTAATTTTGGGCCAGTAGACTTTGTTGATGAACTACTTTGCAGTTAAAGTGAAAATTCAACAATTTTGTATCACCAAGGTGAATTGAAATGCCAAAAATACCTTTTTTTTTTCCAAAATTACTTTTTAAGAACGTTTTTTTCATTTTTGGCGCGGGCCGCTTTGGAAGATCTACTTTGCGTTAAATTTGAACCAGCAATTGTGTATTTTCCACGGGGTAATTGATGGTCCCAAAAAATCCTTTTTTATCCATACATTTCAGAACGGTTTTTTTTCTTTTTGGCGAACCCACTTTTTTGTAACACTTTGCAGTTATATTTAATCCACAATTTTTGTTTTGATTTGAGGGATTTGAAAAATCTGGATTTGCCGTCTTTTAATAAAGACTTTCCCAAAAAATTTTCCATCCTTCCAAATTTTAAAAAAAATTTTTCAACATGGAGCGAAATTCAGTGGAAGGAAAAAGGGGGGGGGGGGGGTTTTAGGCATAGGTTTAAGGTCGAGAGAAGGGTCCCATTCCATGCTGGCGACAACCGCATGCCAGGGAAACATATTGCAGGACCGCAGGCCTGTCATAGTTTGGGTCGGGGCCCCCTGTGAATCTCGTAACGAACAGCTCCCAACTGTCCTTCAGTGGTTTAAGGGCAACCCATCACAGTCTTACCTCCCTCCCTCCCCCCACGGCCCAAAATGTCGCACCAACATCACCAACATCCCGTCCAACTGAAGCGCCCAAAATTGTCAACTCGTTTACCCCCCACTGGGGGAATTTTTTTTTTCTAAAGACCTTTTGATGACAAAATGCGTTGGGGTCAGAAGCATTTTAAAAGATCAAGGGGCCAAAGAGGGATTTTCTCTGCTCTGACCCCAGTTACTGATGCCCAGAGGAGGAGAAGGAAGCCGGTCAATGGGGCAAAAAATCCCGGGGGGTCGGCAACCCCTTTGCAGCCCCCTTTGCTTGTACCCCGCAGCTCCTGGATGCAAAATTTCAGGAGACAAGTCACCTGTGTTTGATAAAAGACGACATTGCGGATCCAACGGGTCTTTTCAGGGGAATTTTGTTTGCAGGGGCTCATCAGAACGAGAGGAAGAACGGGGGTATGTCATCGGGTTCCGCCCCCAAAAAGGGGAAGGGCGTCCCAGAAGTCCGCAAAAATTTTTTCCCCACCCCGGGTCAGCGCAAACCCCGCTCCTCCCTTACCCCGTAAAAAAGGCCATTTCCTCTCAAGCCGGGGCCTTCTTTGCCCAAACCCCCTTTTTCACCCGCGATTCATACCCGCTTTGCCGTAAACGCATAATAGAGGCGAACCTTAGGTTTTTAACCACCACCAACATGTCTAGCACATGCAGCAAAAATGCATATTTGAAATGGGGGCAACACTTGGTCAAAAAAGACCAGACCGATGCCGGGCCTCCCCCCATGTCACCCCTCTGTCCCGATCCTCCCCCTCCGCCACCCCCAAAGCTTTCCCTCCGCCCATGTCCCAGAGAAATTCGGATCAGCCCTCTTACCCTCCCAATGCGCCCGAGTACCACCACACCACCAGAGACCCTCCTCCCCTTCTCCTTCCGCCATTTTTGACCCCTCACGCCTACAGCGGCCATCTAGCAGCCACCTTCTTTTTCCCCAGGTTTTGGGGGGCAGAAAAAACCCTTTTAACCCAAACCACCCAACCCAAAAAACCCTAAATGTCGGCATTGCCGGTTTTTTGGGCCTTGGAAATGTTGCCTTTCCGCGGTGGACACAGAAGGTTCCGCCACGTCAGGGCCTTCCCTCCCCCAAAATACCAGATGCCGAGCGGCATTTCTTTGCCAGAAAACTGTCCCCGCCTGGCCAGCCAGTGTCATCTAAAATTTAAACGCGTTTTTCTGCACTGTGACCGGAAAAGTCCCCTCTGACCACCGCACATGGATAGTAAGCACGGCCAAGGCCCCTATTCTCGGACAGCTCACTGGTAGCTGGGTGGTTGTCCCTGGGGGGCGGTGGGCCCAGGCCGGGGCGGGGGGCCCTTCAAAACCCCAGGGGTGGTGAGGGTTCTTTTCCCCCAAGGTCCTTGGGGGGCATCACGGCCCAGGAAAACCCGCCGTGTTTAAATTAATCTGTCTTGGAACCGTCCACACACAGGTCGGACTGTGGATGGCTCTCCGCAAGAACCGAGCGCTGGCGGGTGAAAGAACCCGTG
The DNA here is from genome assembly GCA_025379985.1 of Phyllomedusa bahiana. Classification (NCBI taxonomy): domain Eukaryota; kingdom Metazoa; phylum Chordata; class Amphibia; order Anura; family Hylidae; genus Phyllomedusa; species Phyllomedusa bahiana. The sequence continues at coordinate 26,967 of JAODAL010014437.1, read as the reverse complement.
CCAGGCAAGGTTGGGGGCGATAAGGGCGAAACTGCTGGCCGACTTAAGACGGTAGGCTGGAGCACATCCCCTTTCCTGGGCCCTGTCATGAACCTTTTCGTCCAGAAATTTCTAAAGAGCTACCCGGGTCGGGGCTCCTGCTGAGGAAACTCAAATCTAAGTTCGAACTTCCCCCTTCACCCCCTGTTCGTCCTGCCTGGCTGCGTGCGCGTCAGCTCGGCCTCCCCCAACCGCCCTTGTTGCGTGGGGAAAACCGGAAAACCACCCTCCACATTCCCCGCGATTGTGGCAGCAGCGCAAAGCCATTACGCAGTACGAAATGACACATGGGGCCCCAAAAGCAGCGGTGCACCTGGGTGTTGGCCACCGAGAGTGGGGGCAGGGAAAGGCCTTTCACCCCCTTGCATTTGGAAAAAACCCCAAAAAGGGGCAGTTGGGACAATGCCCTTGTCAAGAGCATTGTGGTGATCTTAGTTTTTGGAACATCGTTGGGAAATTGAAACAACAGGTCCCGCCCGCGGGAGGAGGAGATGGGGCAAGTCGGACACGGAGCCTTTCTCTCCGTCAAATCCCCAAGGCCCAACTTTTTTAAATTTATCGTCTTCATTAGGCCGGGTTCGGGGTCCAGACTATAAAAAGGGGACGCTCAGCTCTCAGGTACACATCAGGGAATAGGGCTGTGTTGAAGCTGGCCGGGGGCAGCGGGGTGGAGGAGGAGGAGGGATTCCTAGACACCGACGTTACCCGAGTCCCTGCCTTTGGGAAAAAGGTTGGGGCGAATTTTAGGGGGGAGGTTGAAGATGGGAAGATCGTTTGCTAGTGCCCCTCGACCCAGAGGCTTAGGAAATTTAAGGCCCTCTCTCAATTGTTGATACTCCCTTTTTTTTCCCAAAATGATCCCCCGATTAATCCATCAAAAGAACAAAATTTACGGGGGCCACCCCCGGGCCCGGTACAAAACAAAACTCAGCACTTTCCTTCCACCCACCCCAAAAAAGGGGTAAAAAGCAGGAAATGGGAAACCCTTGCGATTGATCAACTGGAGACATTTTTTGGGTCTGCTTCAGTTCCCCAAATGTCATGGGGAAACAAAATCACACGTGACACAGTAAGTGCCAATAGGCGTAGCGGCGGAGCAGGCAATCGGGGGGCAAAAAGCCCAATGGGGGACCTCTGGCAATCTTGTTTACCACCTCCCAACGCAGCAAGAGGCAACTCCAACACACAGAGATCCTTAAGTCATGGTGCACGACTATTACACCAACACTGATGTTTTTGTATGTGTTCCAACCCAAGACTTCTGGGTATCCAAAATGGCGAATGGGCCCCCCTAGCTTGTCACCCCCAGAGGTGTTGTCCTGCCCCCAGCCAGCGTCAAAAATTTTGAGCGACCCCCAGCACACTAGGAGTCATTACAACAAAAGCATCCGGCTTTCCCCCAGATAAGTGGATAGTTTTACTTTCATCAATAAAACAGGGTGGATCTCTGATGATGTTGGCCCCAATTGCCGAGGTCACCGATTAGTTGCCGGGCTGCTTCACATTCCACTTCAAAAAGAAATGGTCCTCTTGAAAAATGTTTTTTAAAATGAAAATTTTTTTCTGCAAAATTTTATTTCTTTTTTCCCAAAAGTTCATTTTTCTGGTTTGCTGTGAGGAGACTGTAAAAGACACAAGGTTTCATGACAACACCGATTCCATTTACCACTTTATCTTAAAATTTTTCGCATTGTCAATGGTTTTGAGGTCATGTTGCTTTGGAAAGAAATGTGGCTTTTAAATGGCTTTCCCCTCACAATTTTTAATAGTGGCTGAGAAGTCATATTTTTATTTTTGGGTTTTTGTACTTTAGAAACAACAATAAACATGGTCCCCTTTTAAAAAGAATGTGGGTTTTAAGTGCATTTCTCCCCACAATTTTTAATGGGTGAGAAGTCATATTTTTTAATTTTTTAGGGTCATGTAGCTGTGAGATCAGCAATAATCATGGTCCTTTGGGAAAAGAAATGTGGTTCTAAGTGGCATTTCTCCCCCAAATTTTTTTAAAGTGGGTGAAATCATTTTTGCTGTGATGCAGAATAACAGGGCCTATTATAAAAAATGTTGTTTCTAACAGACATTTGTTCTTCACCCAATTGTCCAAAGGGCTGAAGGGGATGCTTTTAATTTTTGGGGGATTTTTCTGGAATGCAGTAACTAAAGGTCCTATTCTAAAAAAAAGTTTGTTTCTAACAACATTTGTTCTTTACAATTTCAAGAGTGGTCAAGGGGGATGGGGCTGCAGAAAAGGAAAAGGTAGGACACTGTTAATGGACACATATTGCAAAATGACTTGTTTTTGCAAAATTTTAACATAGATCAACCCTGTATTAAACAACCCCTTTTAATAAATTAAAAATAGAGAAACAAAACATGTGGGGGTTCCATCCCCTTTTAAAAATTTTTTCTAGAATTAAACTACTAAAAAACTTGATGTACAAAAACTGGTAAAAAAAAATTCCCCTGAATTGTACAAGGGGGGTCAGGAAAACTTGACCCGATGTAGTTATTCAAGGAATGGATTTTTGGGGCACGGCAGAGAACAAAGTCGAGACAATTTCCCCCAGCACGTTTGGGAAAATGAGAAAAAGAATCCAAGAAAAAGGGACCTGGGTTGGACAGGAGTGTTTAAACCCCCAGTATTCCCAATGAAGCTCAATGGGCAGGACGTATATGTCCAGTGAAAAATAAAATGGTGGTTAAAGACCCTTTTTTTCCCGGGCCTTTTAAATGTGGGGGGCTCTGGGTTTGGGGCCATGCTGTGCCCAGGACAGGTATAGTCAATGTCATGAAACTAAAAAGGTGGTGAAAGACTCCTTTTTTCCGGGATTTTTAAATTGGGGAGTCATGCAGGTTTGGGGTCATGCGTGGGCCCCGGGCAGGGATAGTCAATGTCCAGTGTTAAGGCTGGGTATGGATCCGCCGGACCCCCTCAAGCGATGATAGTTAAGCCACCCAGGGGCGGAATCTATGTAGCCACCGGTTTTCACCAGAGAGCCCGCCGCAAAGCGGCGGGATGGACTTTGCTGCGGCGTGAGTTGAGGGCCTACAGGTCTTCCCCCCTGACGTGACTTGCTTGCTGAAGGGCTACCAGGTAGTCCCCCTGACGTTGACTTGCTTGCGGTGGCGGCCGAAAGAGGGCAGCGAAGAAAGCGAGGTACAGAAGCGTTATTATAGTCCCGGGAATGTAAGTCGTGGGCACATGGCCAGAAGCAGCAGACAGTTGACAGTAAAAGGTCAGTGCAGGCGAGGCAATGGTTCGGAGGGAGAGTCGTGGACAGGCAGGACTGGTCAGGACAAGGCGGCAGGAGATTCGAGTGGGGAAACGTGAGCAAGGGTTTGGTGACACGGAGTAGGGCGAGAAGTGAACACACTTAGGGAACGCTTTAGCTAAAGGCTCGAAGGCAACATAGAATCCAGCAGGATAGTCCTAGTGACGTGGGTGCAAAACTTATTTCGTGGACAGCGCCCTGGCAATTACCCAAATTACCGGCCGCACTGTCCTTTTATTTGTACCGTGATACGCGAAGCCACTGGCCGCCGCACGCGACTAGGGGGGGGCGCGCACGCGCATTCTGGCCGGGCAGGGGATCGAGGACTTGTCCCCCGGACGGGTGAGCGACGGCCAGGTTTGACAGAGTGGATGGGGATGGGTGCGCGCCACGAACGGCAGTGCGCTAGTGCCGGTCCGCGGGGGCACCCCCGACCCGATTGGGGAAACCCGACCCCCGCGGGGTACGCTGGCGAGCGACCGCGGTACGAACCACCGGACCGCGGGCGGCGCAAACCATTACAGTAACCCCCCCCCCTTAGGCCTCCCAACTTCTTTAGGCCGCAGAAATCTGAGGATGATGGTCCCGATTCAGGATATATTGGATCCGGCTCCCAGGATCTCTCCTCCAGGTCCGAAAGCCTACAATCCACGAGGAAGTACAAGTCACTCCCTCTGACGTTTCATATCTAAATGTCCTTTACCTCGAAGTGTCAGTGAATTCGGAACTAGGGAAGGGTCACATTCTTTCAGAGATGAAACGGGGCTTCAGCATCAGAGGCTTAAGGAGGGACAATGAAATGCGTTGAGGATCCGGGAGAGATGGAGGCAAACGAGCTGTATATCACAGGGTTCAACTGCCGAAGAACCTCTGAAGGGTGCGAGGAAGGAGGGCCCGCCAATTTAAGATTATGGTCCTTCAGGCAGCACATATATTGAAGAGAGCCAAACTTGGTCCCCAGGAAAAGAAAAGTCGGGGCAGGTCTTCACCGTTTTGTCCTGCCTTGAGCTTCAACGGGCGGAGGCACGAAGTAGAGATGTCGCCGTCTCCTGCACAGAATGGCTTGATTATCCTGACCTGGTCGTTGACAGTGGCTACATCGAGTTGGAGGCAAGGGGAAGGGGGGGGGGGGGTCGCGAGGTGGCCCAGCCAAGCCATAGACTACAAAGAACGGGGAGACGCCGGCAGCTTTCCCGTGTCACCGTGCGTTCATATGCTAAATTCGGCCCCGGAGAAGACTCGGTCCAGTTTTGTCCTGAAGTCCGGACACAAAGTGACGTCAGGTATTATCCCAGAATCTGGTTCCACCCTCTCCATGTTCCCATTGGACTGAGAGGTGATAGGCCGATGAAAAGTCCAACTTGACTTGCAGATGGGGAGCACAACGCACGCCAAAAAACGGGAAAACAATTTGAAAACCGCGGCGGAGACAATGTGCTGAGGGCAGTCCATGAAGCAGGCGGAAGACATGGCCAGAAGTAAAGGACTAGCCAATTGTGGGGGCAGACGGTCACAGGCCAGGGGAGAGGCACCAAAAGTGGCGAACATCTTAGTGAGAACCGATCTCTGTCAACCACCCAGAAGGATCCCGAATTTCCCAGAGGAGGACTCGGTAGATCCGTACGACGAAAGTCCCTAGCTATGTGCATCCATGGGATTTCAGGCACAGGCGAGGATGCAAGAGGCCAAAGGGCACTGTGGCGTGGGGACCTTGTTCGAGCACAAGCTGACACAGGCTTGAGGGGTGTAGTCCTGACATACTGTGTGCTCTAGAGTGGCACCAGTAGTGCCTCGAGATCAATGAATAAAGCTATGCCCCCCACTCCAACTATCTTCCTCATGAGTGACGGCGACGTTCGTCTCTGCCCGTAGGGATGTTTTGGAGACATTGCGGGAGCCATGTGAACCAAACCGTTGGGGGAAATGATGTGTTGTGACACGGGGTCTTCACCGGACCACGTCCAAGGCACGAGAGAGGGCATCTGCCTTGACGTTCTTCTCAGCAGGCCGGAAAGGCTATATGAAAGTCAAACCGTGAGGAAATAAAAAAGAGGGACCACCGGGGGGGCTTGGCGAGGGTTTAGACGTTGGGCCGTCTGAAGATAACAACAAATTTTTGTGGTCCGCTAAGATTGTTTATTGGATGACGGAGCCCATCCAGCAGGTGTCGCCAATCCTCTAGGGCCAACTTGATGGCCAAGCAGGTCCCGGTCCCCAATTGGCATGTTCGCTCAGCGGCGAAAAGTCTTTAGAGATAGAACCCACATGTTTGAGAACATGCCGTGGAGCTTCGCTGCAGTGAGGACCTGCCCTTGCCCCACGGAGAGGCATCCAACTCCAAGGAGAACGGCCTCTCGGATTACAGGCCGGACCCAAGACATGAGCATAGTGAGATGGCCCCGTCTTTAGATCCACAATAAAGCCTTCTCGGCCTCAGGAGGCCAAGCCTTCGGGTTCGCATTTCTTCCTTGTTAAGGCACGATAGGAGCCACCAAGGTGGAGAAGTGGGGATATAATTGCCCGGTAATAGTTCGCAAAGCCCAGAAGCGCTGATATTGCGGAAGACGACAGGACGGGGCCATGCAGTACCGCGGAGAGTTTTGCTGGGTCCATCCTTTAGGCTCTTCACGACCGAGGGACTATGTAGACACGAAGGCCGAAAAGGTAGGCTGTGAGTCCAATGGAAATAAGCATAATTCTCCGGCTGGCGTTACAAACGATTGTGCGCAGACGTTTGCAGAACCTGGCGTACTGAGCCGGTGAGTCCGAAGATCAAGAGGAGGAAAATCAGGATGTCATCTAGGTACCAGTTTGGACACTGGTGTAAGAGATCCCGGGCTGAAGACATCATTGAACGAGTTTTGGAAACACCGCTGGTGCGTTACAGAGCCCAACAGGGTCATCACGGAATACTCAAAATGTCATCTCCGGGTTTCTATTAAACGCCGTCTTCAACTCATCCCTCCCGAATTCGGATGTGGTTATAGGCTCCCTCGCCAGATCCAACTTGGAAAAACACTTTTAGCCCCCTTGAGAAGGTCAAAAACTCTGAGATCAGTGGTGAGGGGTTTAGCGTTTTTTCTACAGTGACCTTATTTAGACCCCTGTAGATCTATACAGGGATGAGGGACACATCCTTCTTCTGCACGAAGAAAAAACCCGGCTCAGGTGGGGAGGGACTTACCGGAATGGAATCCTTTCTGCAGATTCTCCCGAATGTAAGCTGACATGGCCTGAGTCTCTGGCACGGACAGCGGGGCGAGGAATATGACCTCCCACGGGGTGGAATGGTTCCTGCAGGAGGTCAATCAGGACAGTCGTAAGGCCGATTGTTGGGGTGGGCCAGCGATTCAGCCTCTTTCTCGGAGAATACATCCCCAAAGTCCTAGGTACTCGGCCCAGCAGGCTGGAACGGCTTGACAAGCGGAGGGGAGAATAGTGGTAGGCACCGGGCGTGCACCTCCAAGCAAACAGGTTCTGGCATTACGGGGGTCCCCAATGCAGGACTTCGCCTGATCTTTCCAATCGAGCGTAGTGGCGTGTACGTTGCAGCCAGGGAAGCCCCAAGTGGATAGCCGAGGAAGCACGGGACAGAACGTGGAACGTGATGATCTTCTCCTATGCAGAGCCCACACACGGAGTGTCACCCGGACGGCGGTATGTTCTGGATGGTGTCACGGAGGAAGCTCCCCACTGAACCGAAGTTATAAGCTCAGCGGCTTCTCCTAGCACGGACTACAGGTATGCGGAAACCGGTTACCAATTGAGGCTAATGATGAAGTTCCCTGCAGACCCGAATCCAGGAAGGCAGAACTCCGGAACGAAGGAAACAGCATCAGATTGTCACTCTCACTGGCATCTCAAACGTGGAGAGGAGAGGAAACTGCACCTAGGACCGACTCTCCTACGGTCCTAGGTGGTTTGTGAGCGTTTCCCGGACGCTGGGGACGTAGCGGACAGCTTCTGCGTGAAATGGTTCCGGGCTGGCGCCAGTAGGGACATAGCTTCTTGGTTCGGCGGACGCGTTCAGCTCCTGCTCCGATAACTGGGGCCCGGTTCCACTTGCATGGGTTCCCCCTCAGAGGGCTTGAGGAATGTCAGTAATGGAGGATGCTGGAAAAAACCAGGGGCCAGAATGAAACCGGCCGACGGCCGGGCGTGCAGTGTCTCTTTCCTGACGCAGCTCATCCTGCCTCTCTGCGACACACTTACATCAATACCGGGTTGCTAGGATGATATTAGGATCACTCAGGAGGACGGAGGTCTCTTGCTGCCATAGCTCTTTAACAAGGCTGACAGGCCCATTTTTGAATAGTGGAAATCGTGGGCCAGCATCATTCCACTTGAGCTACGGAAGCACAGAGTACGGAATTGGACCGCATTAGTCACCACCGAGATGTCGCCATTGACGAAGGTTCAGTGGGCGACTGGTCTCAGCAGAGGAAGAACGCTGCGGCTCCTCGGAGACAGGTGCGAATTCCTGGAGGGAGGAGAGGACTGTGATCCGCAGTAACAGGGAGTTCCTGTCCAGAGAGGAGTTGCCAAGCAGGGCTTCCCAGATAGTATGCTCACCACGAAGGCCACCTTAGACACTCTCAAGAAGGGAAAACTAAATTGCCATCAGTTCTATGTGCTTAGAAGCACTGGGTAATAAACCCCCCCCGGGCAGAGCTTAGGATCCTGGCAAAAGCTGATAGGTAGCCAATGTAACGGCTGACGAAGACGGAGGAGTCCACCCGACGGGGCCGCACGGTGGAGACTGTTGCTGGGATGCAAGGAGCTGACGCTATCATGGCGGAGAGCTGGCCCACAACTGCTGTTGCCTGTTGTGCGATTCGCTGCGACAGCTGGGCAACCAACGTCGTAAGATCGCGTTGCTTGGCAGGGGCTCCCTTGGCGGGATCCATGGCTGGATCTAACTGGAACGGTATTGGTAGTGGATTCCGCCGGACCACCGCTCAAGCGATGATAGTTAAGCCACGCCAGGGAACGGAGATTCTCAAGTAGCCCCCGGTCTATTCACCGGATGCCTGCCGCAAAGCGGGACATGAGATGGCTGCGGCGTGAGGCTACCAGGTCGTCCCCCCTGACATGGACTTGCTTGCGGGGTGAGCGGCTGAGGTTGCAGCGAGGTTACAGAAGCGTTTATAGACCGGGACTCGTTAAGTCGTGGCGCAGGCAGAAGTTCCACGCAGGCGGCAATGTTCGGAGTCGTGGACAGCAGGAGGTCTGGGCAGGCGGGCACAGATTCGGATCGAGTCGGGAAAACATAGCTAGAGGTTGGTAACGGTTAGGGCGGATGAACTACTCTTAGAGAAAGGCTTTAGCTTTAAGGCACGAGGCAACATAGATCCAGCAGGAAGTGGACGTTGGAGTGCAAAACTTATATAGGGCAAAGCTGCCAGGCAATTAACCCAATTACCGGCGCACTGTCCCTTTAAATGTACGTGAACGCGACGGCAGCGAACGCGCTAGGGGGCGCGCACGCGCATTCCGGCCGGCAGGGGGACGAGGACCGGACGGGAGCGAGGCCCAGTGGAGTGGATGGGGACGGGTGGCGCCACGACCGGCAGTGCGGTCCGCGGGGCCCACCGTCCCCGCCGGGGACCCGCTGCGGGGAACGCGGGTGCGACCGCGGCCCGAACCACGGACCGCGGCGCAACCCATTGCAGTACCCCCCCCCCCTTAGGCCTCCCCACCTTTTTAGGCCGCAGAAATTGAGGATGAGGTCCCGATTCAGGATATTGGATTCCGGACCCAGGATCTCTTCTCAGGTCCGAATCCCCTCCAATCCACGAGGAAGAAACGTCTCCCTCTGACCGTTTTCATATCTAAAATGTCCTTTACCTCGAAGATGTCAGTGAATGTCAATGTCCAGTGAAACTAAAATGGTGGTTGAAAGACTCCTTTTTCCGGCACTTTTTAAATGTGGGGGTCATGCAGGTTTGGGGCTCATGCTGTGGCCCAGGACAGGTATAGTCAATGTCCAGTGAAACGAAAAATGGTGGTTGAAAGACTCCTTTTTATGGAACTTTTTAAATGTGGGGGTATTGCATGTTTGGGGCTCATGCTGTGGACCATGACAGTTATAGTCAATGTCCAGTGAAACTAAAATGGTGGTTGAAAGACTCCTTTTTCCGGCACTTTTTAAATGTGGGGGTCATGCAGGTTTGGGGCTCATGCTGTGACCCAGGACAGGTATAGTCAATGTCCAGTGAAAATAAAATGGTGGTTGAAAGACTCCTATTTCTGGCACTTTTTATATTGTGGGGGTCATGCAGGTTTGGGGCTCATGCTGTGGCCAGGACAGATATAGTCATATGTCCAGTGAAACTAAAATGGTGGTTGAAAGAGCTCCTTTTTCGGCACTTTTTTAACTGTGGGGGTCATGCAGGTTTGGGGCTCATGCTGTTGGCCATGTCAGGTATAATCAATGGCCATTGAAACTAAAATGGTGGTTGAAAGACTCCTTTTTCCAGCACTTTTTAAATGTGGGGGTCATGCAGGTTTGGGGCTCATGCTGTGGCTCAGGACAGGTATAGTCAATGTCCATGAAACTAAAATGGTGGTTGAAAGACTCCTTTTTCCGGCACTTTTTAATCTGGGGGTCATGCAGGTTTGGGGCTCATGCTGTGGCCCAGGACAGGTATAGTCAATGTCCAGTGAAACTAAAATGGTGGTTGAAAGACTCCTATTTATGGCACTTTTTAAATGTGGGGGTCATGCAGTTTTGGGGCTCATGCTGTGGTCCAGGACAGATATAGTCAATGTCCAGTGAAACTAAAATGGTGGTTGAAAGACTCCTTTTTCCGGCACTTTAAAATGTGGGGGTCATGCGGGTTTGGGGCTCATGCTGTGGCCCAGGACAGGTATAGTCAATGTCCAGTGAAACTAAAATGGTGGTTGAAAGACTCCTATTTTATGGCACTTTTTAAATGTGGGGGTCATGCAGGTTTGGGGCTCATGCTGTGGTCCAGGACAGGTATAGTCAATGTCCAGTGAAACTAAAATGGTGGTTGAAAGACTCCTTTTTCCGGCACTTTTTAAATGTGGGGGTCATGCAGGTTTGGGGCTCATGCTGTGACCCAGGACAGGTATAGTCAATGTCCAGTGAAACTAAACTCCTGTATCAAATACACCTATATCCGGCACTTTTTAAATGTGGGGGTCATGCAGGTTTGGGGCTCATGCTGTGGCCCAGGACAGATATAGTCAATGTCCAGTGAAACTAAAATGGTGGTTGAAAGACTCCTTTTTCCGGCACTTTTTAAATGTGGGGGTCATGCAGGTTTGGGGCTCTTTGCTGTGGCCCAGGACAGGTATAGTCAATGTCCAGTGAAACTAAAATGGTGGTTGAAAGACTCCTTTTTCCAGCACTTTTTAAATGTGGGGGTCATGCAGGTTTGGGGCTCATGCTGTGGCCCAGGACAGGTATAGTCAATGTCCAGTGAAACTAAAATGGTGGGTGAACGACACGATTTTCCGCCACTTTCAAAACTGGGGGTCATGCAGGTTTGGAGCTCATGCTGCATTCCAGGACAGGGATATTCAATGTCCAGTTCAAGTAAGATGATGGTTCAAATCATACTGCCTTCTGGCACTTTTTAATTTGTGGGTGATGCAGGTTTAAGGGTCATGCTGTGGTACAAGACAGGATAGTGAATGTTGTGTTTTTTTTTTTTCTGTGGCTTTTATAACCTAAGTGTGTTGCCTAAGATGTAGCACGTATCCATTTGACTGTTGTGGCTGTTAATTCCAGCTTCTCCAGCCCTGTTTGGGTGTAAGAATGAAGGTGTTGTTGCTCTCCCATAGACTTTAATGGTCATCGCTCATAATCGACTGCTCACTATCGACTATCTGGTCGATGATGGTCGACTCTCGACCATCGACCGATGTCGATGGCCAACGCAATCGCTCAACACTACTCATAACAACCAATCACTTCATAACTTTCCTTGCTAGTGAGATTATTAAAGGAATGTTCCCATGATGTAAAGTCCACTGCACAGATTGGCAATTGCTAGCTGCGAGCCGACTGATGATGAGAATGAGGAGGATGGCACTTGCGGCCATCCTCCCCATTCACTCCTATGGGAGCTCCCAAATATAGCTGAGTATGTGCTCTTGGCTATATTTGGGTGCTCTCGTAAAAGTGAATGATTAGAATGGTGGCAAGCACTACCCTCATTCTTCTGCTGAAAGCCATGCTGTGAAGTGTACATTTATTAGAGAGAGCACACCTTTAAGGACATAGTCCCATGTAGATTTGTTGCAGGAACTTCAACAACTAAGGGCCACATGTATGAAAACTGTATAGGTCTAAAACTCACTCTGTTGCCCTTAGCAACCAATCAGAGCTCCCATTTCATATAGTGCTCTGGAAAAATTAGAGGGGTGTTCTGATTGGTTGCTATGGGCAACAGAGTAAGTTTTAGACCTAGACAGTTTTCATACATGTGGCCCTAAGAATCAGTTCCATTGATCTAAATGGGACTGTTTTAGTGATATGCCTTTTTTCTGTCCTTTTTGAATAGCATTGATTGGTCTTGTAACTATAAGGAAGAATTTGGAAATCTTTATTATTTTTCAATTCTGAAAAACAAATGTATATTAAGAGTTATTAAATAAGTCATCTTACCTTACTTACTTTTGTCATTTTAGGTTCATCGTTTTGGAAGGCATTTTACTTTTCTCCCATCTTTTATCCAGAAGAATCTGAAGCATGTTTTAATAGTCATGTCTGTGCCTGCTATGGAGGTCTTCTCACTTGGCATGATCCACCATTACTTTTTGATCTATCCAAAGACCCAGGTGAAAAGAATTCTCTTACTCCACAGACTGAACCTAATTTTTATAGTATTCTGAAGACAATAGAAGAAGCAACAAAAAATCATAGAGAAAATATTCCTGTAGTAGGCAATCAGTTAACATTGAACAATGTCATTTGGAAACCGTGGCTTCAGGCTTGCTGCTCCTCCTGGCCTGAGTTTTGTTACTGTGACAATGATAAGGAATAAGACTTGGAGTGATCCACCCAAATATATAAATAAATAATAATGGGAAGGCAATCTTATATATTGGATTTTATGTCCCTGAGTAAAAAAAAAGTGAAAGTATTATCTCCTTTGTCTGCTGAGATCTATGGATTGTATGCTTTGTAGGTGGCATTTTGATTTCAAAAACACACCTTAGGCAGTAACTTACACATTTTATCACTTTTTTCTATTCTCGATGACACCCTCTAACATACATCAGTTTTACAGTACCCTGTTATGTATTTACCCTGCAGCGTATGCACTTATATTTTGTTACCATCCTTCTGTCAGGGATATGATTCACTTTGGCACATCAGATGCTAAGACATACATCAGCGTTCTATAAATGTGTGTGATGTTTGAGAACAAAATATTACTTTCTTTCTGCTACACTAAACCGGAAAACAATCTTCCAGATGTTTCTTATGTTTTCGGAAGAAAGTCAAGTTTGACCAAAGTTATTAACAAATTAAAGCTCAGTGTGCATTCAAATATTTTTGCTATAATAATATAAAAAAAATTGAGATTTTTGCATAACAAAGACTGCTGCAACAGCAAATATGTAATTGTAATTCTTTTATTCTGGGAAAATGCTGAAAACACACTGGTTCATTTAAAACATCAAATAAGCATATGTCGGCTTTTTTCTTTTAATAAAAAACAGTAGACAATTTTATTGCTATTTATTTTCTAATGTTACACAGACAGTTGGATTTTTTGTGTTTACTATTTGTCAATTATGGTACAAGTAAAATTTTAATGTAATAGCTAGATGAGTAAAGTTGTACACACATGGGAGGGTCTGACTGGTCTGGAACTCTCCAGACAAAGAAATCAATCAGCTCACCCGATAAGTTCGTCATCAGCTCTGGTTAGTTGCAGGAACTATGCCCAGTACTGGTGTATGGAAGAAACAATGTCCATCCGGCTGAAGATGGATTGCACAAGACTTGAGAGAATCAATGGAAAATCCTCCAGCACTCAAAATTTCTTTGGAAAAAAACGCACTTTATTGAGAAAAAACTCATGTTTGAAAACATGATTAAAATCGAAATAGGACACTTAAAATGGCATACTGTCTACGCGTTTCGAGCCAAAAGCATGAGAGGCCTGATCACGACTAAGAGCCCCTCATGCTTCTGCCTCGAAATGTGTAGACAGTATGCCATTTTAAGTGTCCTATTTTGATTTTAACCATGTTTTTAACATGAGTTTTTTTCTCAATAAAGTGCGTTTTTTCTAAAGAAATTTTGAGTGCTGGAGGATTTTCCATTGATTCTCTCAACTCTCCAGACACCCTGGAATATTGTTTTTATTATAATATTTTGTGAACAGGCTTATCTCTTTTTATTGATTAGCATCCTCTAAATTAAATCCAATAGCTAACACCAACATTACTTATTACTTATTAATTACATATGTTCATTCAGGCCTTTCTACTGTGGGCACCACCATACTTGGTCCTGATGCTGATCAATTTATAGTGCAGCATCACCTGTAGGTGAAGGGGAGCAATTTTACATACCTCCTAACTTTTAAAGATTGTAAAGAGAGACACATTTCTGGCCATGCCTCTAACCACAACCAAGTACATGGCATAACACCAGGCTAAATGTTAACCCTTCCCAAACACATGACATTAAACTAGGATACACAATTAACCATGCCCAAGCAAATTGAATCATGTAGAGCTTCCTCCAGCACTAGTGTTGAGCAATTATTATCGACAAAGATTGAAATCGGCACGGTTTTTATGTTGATCAGATTTTTTAGATCACGCGATAATTTAGGTTAAAATCTGTGCATAATCTATTAATATCACGCCATTTTCAGCGCTTCCTGTCATTTTGGCGGCCAGCAAATCAGCTTAGAGAATAGAGCAGGGTGAGCTGTGTGTGCGACGTCATGACTGGGATGTGCAGGGGCGTTGCTAGGGTCCTAAAACATCCGGGGCTCGGGCCCTTTGTGTTTTTCTGGGTAGGGCTGGGTTCACACAACATTTTTCGCGCCTCATTGTGAACTGCGGATGTTTTTTTACAGAAAAAAACCTTCTGTTCCTGTCACTAATTTTCTGCACATCCCACACAGATCCCGTCCATCTCCTCAGCAGTCACTGTACAGTAAAAATCACCAATGACAAATTTACTTTTTCAGAACTTCTCACCTTCATATGACAATACCCCTAAACAGTCACCAAAACATCCACCTACACATGGAGCAAATCTACCAGACAAGTGATTGTTACTAAAACCTCCTACAAAACCAAGACCCCAAACTCTTACTACTTAAGGCTCAAATAAGCCTGCCAGACCTTGACCGAACGCAACCCCTACATGTGACTATCCACTGCGCACAGGCCCTAGAGACATATATTACCGCCATACAGGGACCAGATAGTGGTAGATACTAGTTGTATGTAGGCTCTGCAGACATATAAGTGATTACACTGCATTTACTTTAAGTGACTCACCGGAGACGTCTTTTCTGATCAGCGTCGTTCACTTTCCCTTTTCTTCTCCATCCGGTTCACACCTTCATGCTGATTGCTCCCGGCCAAGACTCGTCCCTGAGGATTTGGACACAAATATCTTAGAATCCTCACATTTCCCGCAACTCCTTAATTATAGGTATAGCAGTCCCCTCAGTTAGGTATATAGGGGCACTGAAGCAGTATATGGGGCCACAGGCAGTTATATGGGGTCACAGGCAGGTATATAGGGGCCACAGGCAGGTATATAGGGCCACAGGCAGGTATATGGGGCCACAGGCAGTATATAGGGGGGCACAGGCAGTATATGGGGCCACAGGCAGGTATATAGGGGCACTGAGGCAGTATATGGGGCCACAGGCAGTATATGGGGGCACTGAGGCAGTATATAGGGGCCAAAAGAAGGTATATAGGGGCACTGAGGCAGAATATAGGGTCACTGAGGCAGTATATGGGGTCACTGAGGCAGTATATGGGGGCCACAGGCAGGTATTATAGGAGCACAGGCAGTATATGGGGGCCACAGGCAGGTATATAGGTGCACAGGCAGCATATGGTGGCCACAGGCAGGCATATGGTGGCCACAGGCAGGCGTATGGGGGCCACAGGCAGGCATATGGGGGCCACAGGCAGGGATATGGGGGCCACAGGCAGGGATATGGGAGCCACAGGCAGGGATATGGGAGCCACAGGCAGGGATATGGGGGCCACAGGCAGGGATATGGGGCCACAGGCAGGGATATGGGGGCCACAGGCAGGGATATGGGGGCCACAGGCAGAATATGGGGCCACAGGCAAGGATATGGGGGCCACAGAGAGGGATTTTGGGGGCCACAGGCAGGCATTATAGGGGCACAGACAGGATATGGGGCCACAGTCAGGGATATGGGGGCCACAGGCAGGAATGTAGGGGCACAGGCAGGGATATGGAGGCCACAGGCAGTATATGGGGCCACAGGCAGGGATATGGGGGCCACAGGAAGGGATATGGGGGCCACAGGCAGGGATATGGGGCCACGGGCAGGGATATGGGGGCCATAGGCAGGCATTATAGGGGCACAGGCAGTATATAGGGGCACTGAGGCAGGTAAACGCGTTAAAATAACAACCTTCATACTCACCTTAACTCCCCCCGGCGAGCGCGCTCTGTCCTCTTCAGCCCGCGCTCCTCCGGCAGCTCCTCGGGCACACGGCCTATGACGCGCTGTGCGCCCGAGGAGAGGCAGCGTCGCGATGACATCACATCATCGCGACGCTGCCGGTTGAGGCGCACGGGGCCGCGGCGGGTCCTCAGCGCTGTGAGGACCCGGCGGCCCCGCTGTGTCGGACCTGCGGGTCCGACACTGTCTGCGGGGCAGGGTGCGCTCGCTCTCTGCTCCGCAGAAGCCCTCAGCTGAGTGTGTGTCCAGCGGACGCACATGCAGCTGAAGGGCCAGTCGGTGCTCCAGGCCCAGGGCAGAGGCCTGGAGCCCGGGAGTCTCGGGGCACAGGGTGTTTTATTCGGGGCCCGAGCCCCGAATAAAACAGCCTAGCGACGCCCCTGGGGATGTGTATGGTTGCGATTGGCTGGAAAAATCACATGACCTAGTTTTACATAGAACAACCCTTCCTGTTCTGCCTCAGTGTGTGTCAGCATCTCATAGAAGTAGGACGTGCGCTCGGCCTCTGTCCAAACAGCTCAGCAAGCAGCTCAGCAACCAGCTCCGCGAAATTGTTCTATTTGTTCACAGAGACAGCTATACTTTTAGCTGTGAACATTAGAACTTAGGTAGATTAGAGATTTGCAGATTTTAGGTAGTTAGGCTGAGAATTTTAAAGGAGCATCTAGCCCTGTAAAGTCACGGGGGAGCTGGGGTGGGGTGCCGCGGGCGAACACAGACAAGCTCTTTAAAGGATAGTGGATATAGTGCAGCCGAGACTTAGTTTAGACATTGCATTGCAATGGCTTTTTATTAACAGTTTTCTGTTGAAATATTACTAGTATGTTGGGCAGCCTGAACTTATATTAGGATACAGATCTTTTCTAGTAACTGCAGGTCTATTTGTTAGGTGCAAAACTCCACTTTTATTATCCGTATACATTTCAGATAGGTGTTTTTTCACTTTTGCCCAGTCCAGCTTTGTTGATAGAGGCACCTTGCACTTAAATTTCAATACAGCAATTTTGTCGTCACCGCAGGTGTATTTTTAGGTGCAAAAAATACCGTTTATTATCCGTATACATTTCAGATAGGTGTTTTTTCACTTTTGGTCAGTCCAGCTTTGTTGATAGAGGCACCTTGCACTTAAATTTCAATACAGCAATTTTGTCGTCACCGCAGGTGTATTTTTAGGTGCAAAAAAATACCGTTTATTATCCGTATACATTTCAGATACGTGTTTTTTTTCACTTTTGCCCAGTCCAGCTTTGTTGATAGAGGCACCTTGCACTTAAATTTCAATACAGCAATTTTGTCGTCATCACAGGTGTATTTTTAGGTGCAAAAAATACCGTTTATTATCCGTATACATTTCAGATAGGTGTTTTTTCACTTTTGCCCAGCCCCGCTTTTTTTTTTTGAGGCACCTTGCACTTAAATTTAATACAGCAATTTTTGTCTCACGAGATGTTTTTTAGGTAAAAAAAAAAATCCGTTTATTACCTTATACATTTAGATAGGTGTTTTTTCATTTTGGTCAGTCCAGCTTTGTTGTGAGGCCCTTGCACTTAAATTTCAATTACGCAATTTGTAGTCCCCGCAGGTGTATTTTTAGGTGCAAAAAAATACGTTTATTATCCGTATAATTTTGTACGTGTTTTTTTTCACTTTTTGCCAGTCCAGCTTTGTTGATAAGGCACCTTGCACTTAAATTTAAAATACAGCAATTTTGTCGTCCCCCACGGGTTTTTTTACAAAAATACCTTTTTTTATCCGTTTAAATTTCAGATAGGTGTTTTTTCATTTTTGGGCGGGCCCAGCTTTTTGATAGGGGGCCCCTTGCACTTAAATTTAAATTCCCGCAATTTAGTTTCGTTTTGGGGGATTTGGAATAGCTGTGTTTTGCCTTTTAAAAAGAGACGTTCCAAAACTCTTCCATACCCCTCAAAATTTTATCTTTCTTAAATGGGCGAAAATACAGGTGGTAAGCGAGCAAAGGGGGGGTGGACATGGAGGTAGAGGTCGGGAAGGTGTCCCCAGTGCTGGGAACAAAACGCAAGCCAGTGCTTTTTCGGTTTGCAGGGCCCTCGGCCTGTACGTTGGGTCAGGGCCCCGTGTTTAGTAAGACAGCTTGCCAATTGTTCTTAGTGGTTATGCAACCCCGCTTCGCGTCTTACCTCCCCGTTTCCAGTCACGGCCCAAATGTGTCATCGCATCTCGCATCGTCCAACATGAAGCGAATGGCAGCCCAAAAGTCAATGTTTTACCCCCCACTGTGGTTTTCCATTTTCGAAAGACCCCTTTGATGGGCAAAATGCGGTTGGGGTAGAAGGCATGTTAAAGATAAAAAGGCCAAAGAGGATGATTTTTTCGCTCTGACGCCCAGTTTCTGTGCCCTAGAGGGGAGAAAGGGAAACCAGTCAATCGCCCAAAAAAACCCGGGGTTCGCAACACCTTTTCAGTCCCTCTTGCTTGTAGCCCCCAGCTCGGATGAGAAAGTAGGACGAAAAGTCCTGTGTTATGATATGTGACGACATTGGATCCAAGTGGGCTTTTCAGCAGAATTTACTTGCAAGCACTTCTCATGGACGGGAGGAAAACGATGGGGTGTGTCAGTACGGGTCCCCCCTCCAAAAAAAGGGAAGAGGGCGGTCGCAGAAGTCGCGGAAAAAACCCCCTCCCCGGTTATCGCATCAAAAAGGTCCGGACCTCTCAAGCCTGGGCCCTTTTTGAGCAAGCCCCGGTTCCCCAGCGTGTCTATGCCGCCTTTGCCGTTAAACGCATAAGTAGGGCAAGAATCTTAGGTGTTTAACCACCCCAACTGTCTAGTCACATTTCAGCGAATGCATGAGGTGAAATGGGGGGCAACACTTGGCCAATAAAAAGGGCCCGACCGACGTGGTTCCAAAACCCCTGTCACACCCCCTGTCTCCCCCTCCTTCCTCCGCCACCACAAGCGTTCCTCAGCTCCCCTTTTTCTCTCGGAGTCTGACCCGGGATCAGCCCTCCGCTTCAATTTCCCACCGTCCCCCGATTCCCCCCAGCACCCCCCAGGGGACCCATCCTCCCCTTTTCCGCCATTTTGGGAACACCTAAACGCCATAACAGGGGCCCGGGTTCTAGCAGCCAGCCTTCGGGATTTTCCGGGTTTGGGGAGCAGAAGAAAAACACTTAACCCAAAACCCAAAACCCTTGAATGCCCGGCATTGCCAGCGTTTGGGCCCTTGGGAAATTTTTCCTTTTCCGTTGGTGGACACGGGATGGGTTCCGCCAAAATCTTGACCCTTGCCTGCCTCCAATCAAATCCCGGCGGGCATTTTTTTGCCAAAAAAGGCAGACCCGCCTGGCCAGCCCACGTGTCATTTTTAAAATTTTCAAGCCTTTGTCTCCCAATCTGTGCCCGGGAAAAAGGGTCCATCTGCCCAACCGCCCCATTTGGGTAGTAAGCAGGGCCCAAAACCCCCGCTAAAATTCTGTGACGCTAACGGGGGAGCTGGGTGCATGTTTCGGGGGGCCGAGGGTTTGGCTCCAGGCTGGCCCCAGCTCTTCAAAAACGCAGGGATGGTGCAGGGTTCTTTCCCCCAAAGGGGTCCTCGGGGTGGTTCCCCGGCCCCCAGAGAAACCAGTCCGTTTAAAAAATTTAATTTTCCCCTTGGGGAGACCGCCCACACACAGGTGAAAGCTGGGGAGGGCTCTCCGCAAGGGAGACCGAGCACTGGTTTGGTGACAAAAAAACCTTGTGCCACCCAAAGGTGGGGGTGAAATAAGGGCCCGAAATCTCTGGCCGCCCTTTAAGGTCGGGGGGGCCCTTGGAGCACACCCCTTGGCCTGGCACATGGCATAAACCCTTGCCCGCCCCAAAAATTTTTCTAAAGAGCTACCCGGGTCTGGACGCCTCCCTTGGGGAAGGCTAAAGGCCCTGGGGTTTAAGGGTGTCAGCTGGGCCTCCCCGTCAAACCGTCCCCCATTATTAAAGTGGGCCCCCCACGGGGAAATTAAACCCTCCACATGTTTCCACCCCGATTGTGGGAGCGCGCAATGCCTTTACCCCAGAAATGAAGGGGACCAGGGCCCTGTCAAGCAGGGGTGCGGACCTGGGGGTTTTTTGACCACCGAAAAGTAGGGGCAGGTGAAAAGAGCTCTGCAACCCCTTGCCATTTTTGAAGAAGCCATAAAAATGGTCAGTGGGGCCCAACCCCTTTTCAGCATGAGCATTTGGGAAATCTTGTTCTGGAACGATCGTTGGAACTCGAAACTCTCCCCCCAGCAACGGAGGAGGAGAGGACCAGATGGGAAAAGGACCTTTTCTCTGTCGAATCCCAAAGGCCCACATTTTTCTCAATTTTTATCGTTTTCATTAGGCAGTGGTTGGGGGGTCCAGGGCTAGTGAAAGGGGCGGCCATCACTTTCAGGGTCACACTGAA
Source organism: Phyllomedusa bahiana (assembly GCA_025379985.1). Taxonomy (NCBI): domain Eukaryota; kingdom Metazoa; phylum Chordata; class Amphibia; order Anura; family Hylidae; genus Phyllomedusa; species Phyllomedusa bahiana. The sequence continues at coordinate 6,570 of JAODAL010014437.1, read as the reverse complement.
CAAGCCCGGGGTGTGTTAAGCTGTCCCGGGAGGAAGGGGGGGGGGAGGAGGAGGAGGATTCCTAGAAACCCGACGTTACCGACCCCTCCTTGTAAAGGGGTTGACGCGAATTTAGGCGGGGGAGGAAATGGGGAAAGTCGTTTGCATGCCCCTGCCCCAGAGGTTTTGGAAACAAGGCTCCTCTCCACAGAGTGCGGGATGCTCCATTTCCCCCAACAGACCTCAAAATAAGGCCTAAAAATGAACAACAGTTATGGGTGGCCCCCCCCCGGGATCACCGTACAAAACAAAACTCAGCACTTCCTTTCCCCCCATCCAAATAGAGAGTAAAAGCAGAAATGGGGACCTTGCTGATTGACAACTGGAGACATCTGTTGCCCTGTTTCACGTTCTTTGATGTCAGGTGGAAAAAAGGTCAACGATCTGACGCAGTAGAGTCCCAAGTAGCCGTAGGGGCAGCAAGCAGGGCAAGGTGCAGAAGCCAATGGTGACCTCGGGAATCTTTATTTACCACCTCACCAATGCATGCAATGCAGGGCACAATACACACAAAAACCCCCTTTAAATCAGGTGCACCTATTGCGTCTCAACACCGTGTTTTTTTATGTTGTTCCGGCCCATCGACTTCTGGGTACCAAAATGGAGAATGGCCCCAGCTCGCTCCCCGCCATAGAGGGTTGTCCTCCCAACAGCCCGCGTCATATTGAGGGGACCTTCAGCACAGCGGAGGAGTCATTACAGACAAACGCATCCGGGTTTTTCCACGATAAGGTCCATTGAAAAAATTTTTTTTGTTTCTAACAGACTTTTGCTCTTCACAATTTGTCAAGAGTGGCTCAAGGGTATGGGCTGCAGAAACAGGAATAGGTAGGACACTTTTTAAAGGGACACATATTGCAAATGACTTTTTTTTTTGCAAAATCTTTAAAATAGTTAGCAACCCCCTTTTGAGAAACCCATTTAATACAATAAAAAAAAAGAAACAAAGACTGGTGGGTTTCCATCCTTTTTTTAAAAAATTGTTTTTCTAGAATTTAAAAACTAAAAAACTTAAAGACAAAATAGCTGGTACAATATTCCTTTGAATTGTACAAGGGAGGTACGGAAGACTTGACCAAAGTGGTTAATTCAGGGGACAGGAGTTGGAGCACGGACAGAGAAAAAAAAAACAGAGCCATTTTCCCCAGCCTTTGATTAAAACGAGAAAAAGAATCCAAAAAAAAGGGCACCTGGGGGGAACAGAACGTCAACCATGTATTTCCAAGTAACTCATTTGTCCGCACTAATTGGAGGGGAACGCTAAATAGGTCTTGGGGACTGTGAACGAGGAATGCTGGGGGTTTACCTCACCTTCCCTTCCGCATCTGCTTCGGAACTGTTTTCGTTGGTGCGTCATAAGGGGCATTTTACCGGTTAATGATGAGGGCGCCAGCGGGGCTCTCACCGAAAACCCACTGTTAACTCCGCCCTGGCAGCTGAACCTGCGTGTTAATAATGAAGACGAGCCTGGGCTCTACCACACCCACGTAAGTCGGGCCCCTGGCAGCTGGCCCTATGTGTTAACAATGGCTGACGGCAGACTGTTGCACCATTAGGGGCAATAGGAGAGCTTCAAATTTCTCTAAAAAACAGTTTTTGAAAAGGGATTTCTTGTTGTTAAGTAGTGTTAAAAAAGGGCTCCAGGGCTTGGACACAAATTGCCAATTTGAGGTTAAAAAAATTTTCTGGGGCTGGAGTCACTATGGGTCGCATCATTTGATCCCCGGGGGAGCGTCCCTAATCACGAAGAAGGAGGGGGGGGGAAAAATAAACCATTGAATTTTGGCTGAATCCTCCAAAAGCCGGGAGGGGCAAAAGTCTTCTCAACTAAGAAGTGTTTTGGGGGATAAATTTAGGACATTTTTATTACTTATTGGTGTGGGGACAAATTAACACATCTACACGTGTAAAAAATACCTTTAAAAACTGCAGGGGAGGGGTTTATGTTTTTTTACACACTTGAAAAAAAAAAAATGATAATAATTGTAAAACTAAAAATAAAACTTCCCTAAATAAATTTTTTTGTAACAAATGTCATTCCAAAAAATATACTAAAGACAGTCACTGTAAAAAAATAGCATAGTGCCACTTTGTGACTGGGGGGTCAAACAGTTTAGGGGTATGCTTGGTCAGGCAGGTATAGTCAATGCCCTTTCAACTAAAATGTGGTAAAAAGACCCCTATTTCCGGCACTTTTTAATCTGTGGGTCAACAGGTTTTAATGGTCATACTGCGTACAGGACAGAATGTAAATGCCCATTTTCAACTAAATGGTGGTTCAAAGACTCCTATTTCTGGGCACTTTTTAAATATGGGGGTCATGCAGGTTTGGGGCTCATTGTGGACCAGGACAGGGATAGTCAAGTCCATGAAACAAAAATGGTGGTTCAAAGACTTTTTTTTCCCATTTTTTTTAATCTGTGGTCAGACGGGTTTTAAATGGTCATATGCGGTCCCAGGACAGTTCTAGTAATGTGTTCAACTAAAGGGTGGTTGAAAGACCCCTTTTTTGGGGCACTTATTAATCTGGGTCAGACGGTTTAAGGGTCTTTTCTGCGGTACGGGGACAAATAGTCAATGTCCATTCAACAAAAGGGGGTTAAAAAGACCCCCTTTTTTCCCGCATTTTTAATGGGGGGTCATGCGGTTTGGGGGCTCATGCTGCGTTTCCGGGCAGGGATATTAAATGTCCAGTTAAAGAAAAATAGGTTTCTAATCATACTGCCTTCTGGCACTTTTTTAATTTGGGGGTGATCGGGTTAAAGGCAGGCTGTGGGCAAGACGGGGGATAGTGAATGGTCTGTGATTTTTTTGTGATGTACGGTACCATTTTTACTGTTTTTGGGTTTAATTCCCCCTTTTTCCAGGGCCTGTTTGTGTGTAAGAATGAAGGTGTTGTTCCTCTCCCATAGACTTTAATGGTGATCGGCGATAATCTATTATCGACTATCGGATATCGTCTTGATAATTGCCGATATCGACTATCGACCCGATGACGGTAGTCAATGTAATCGCTCATCACTATCCAGCACCAACACAAAAGCAGCATTAGGGTATGTTCATATGGCATTTTGTGGTGCGTACTGTACATGCCACAATACACCAGGTGATTTAGAATACGGGCTGGCCAGCGCGTACTTCTAAAGTGTGGGGGGGGGGGCCCGGCCTCATTCACTTCTATTATCCAGGGCATGTAAACGCCGGAAGAAGCGAAAGGTTACTTCTTTCTCCCGGCGTGCAATATGCACGTATTGTACGCCAGGGAAGACGGGCATAATTCATAGCTCTCTATCCTTCTATTTGTTGTTAATTTCTTTCAATGGAATATCTAAACCTAAGACGCGCTTTAAGAGACTAGCTAATTGAGAAATTGCTCATTGGTTCACAAGTTCAATCAGATACACCAAATGTGGTTGCTAATACTATTTCTTATTCTATAGATGACACTAAAAGATTTTATGGTATTGCACGTACTTTGGAGAAAACACTAATCTCGAATGTGTTCAGTGCATAGATGCTAATCTCTTAACTATTTATTCAAAGAGAAAATTGTACTTAGGGGGTTAAAAATGAATGTGATGATAAAACACCCACTTTGAGTCTTTATGGCCTAAGACACCCCATGATATGTTTCCCTCAGATTTATGCAGTTGCTTATTGATAAAAGAAGAATAAATTGTTTAACTTTATCTAAAGAAATTGAGACACTATACAAACAATCTGAGGAGTTCAATAAGCATTTAGAATAATCAGATATTGAACAAAAAATTATTAGCGATCTCCCCAAAACTGAGCTGAATGTTATTAATAGACAAATGCTCAACCGAGACCGTTTAGAAAGACATAAGAACCTCGATTAAACTCTTCTGCTAATTGAATCTAGTCTGCCCTCAAAAGGCCCTACACCCCTTCCATCTAATCCAGAGACTATCAATTCCACATCTCACACTCCCATCCATTCCTCCCCCAATCCTAAAACACAGCTGCCAGTAGAGCAACCTACTGTCAGGAGAAAACAGCCCATTCATGCCCCCAAACTCATTCTGATTCTTATCGCCCGTATATTTCTAGTAAACACAAAAAGCCTTTTTCCCATGCTAATATCAGACTTGCCTCTAACGCTCAACCTATTTGTTCCACTACTTAAGAACAATGAACCATTTAATATCATGAATCCCTCTCTCAAAAATATGCAATCAGATTCCTCTAGAGAATTCTCTGGGGGAAATAAAAGAGCCTCCCCATTCAACTGCTGATTCTTCTTTCTTAAATCATACTTCTAACCATAGGACTATTGATAATCTAGCTGAAGAGCTCACAATTTATGATACCTCTACTGATTCTATCTATTGTTCCCCTCCGTCATCTTTGAAACATCCCACTATTCCTTTACATTCTATCCAGTTTCCAAGCACTCCTAATGATTTTTTGGTGGTCTCATCCCCTGCCCATTTCAAAATGACTGCATCCACCTGCATGGAACAGTCTTTTTTAGGGCTTAATCCAATACTCAAAGTCCATCACATGACAGAGCATCCCCTCTATTCACAGGGATGCGATGTTAGGCGCAGCCTTCGCCACTTTCGGCTGCGCCTCACATGAAGGTGCGTGCAATAGCCGCGGCGTGGGCGTTCTTGGGCGGGACGCGGCACATTCGAAAACTCCGAGGCATGTATGATTGCGGGTCGGCAAAGTGCGGCGCATTGCAGCGCTCGCCAGCTCCGACAGGCAGACCTAGTTGAAGTTGGTTTAAATGAGCCGAAGGAGGCGAATTGAAGCGAGAACGTAACATGAGAGGAAACATAGAGAAGATCGCAACAGACATCCATCTCGGCGCTCAGCACCGTGCCGCATGGAGTACGAATTAAAAAAAAAAAACGTTTTTGTTACGTGTAAAGCATTTTCAGAAAAAGAGTTAAACCTTCAAAAAAAAAAAACATAAAAAAAACATTTTCCAAAAATCAAAGCCGGCACAACATCGGGAATTTTAGGATTTTGGAAATTGCCAAAATACAGTAAAAAAAATTTCTGAAAGCCTTCTCTTGGTCGGCAGAAACCACCCAATGGGAAATGGACGCAGTAAACCCTTATAACCTATGTAAAAGTATTGACCAATAAAATTCAAAGAGGGACAGTTCAAAATACAGTAAAAATGCAGAAAAGAGCTGATTGGGGTTGAGTAGCGGGGGCTTAGCAACCGGGCCAATCAAAATGGAAGCGACAGGGACCCATTAAAAACCCTATGGAAAATATTGACCAACAAAATTAAAGGGGGGACAGTCAAAATACAGTAAAAATTCGAAAAAAAGGCTGTTTGGGTTGAGGAAATGGGGCTTGGCTATTTCCCCCCAAATCGAGTGCGAGCACTTTGTCCCATTAAGTCTAGGGGCCAGATCGGGGCAATAAAAATTGCGGCCTCAGCGCCGTGCGGCAGGGAAAAAATCTTTTTTTAAAAAGGTAAAATATTATTTGAAAAAGAGCTGAAACCTTCTAAAACATAAATCAATCAAATCCTAACAACCCCTTTGTCCACAACCACGCTACTCAGGAATGCGATATAAATTTTGCGGGGAAAATACAGTAATTCAAATCTTTAAGCTCTTCTCATTGGTGGGGCATTGGTCTTAACGAAAATAAAAAGAAATAAAAATTAATTCATTGAATTTCCCTATTTATTTGTTTTTTTTTACCCCCAATTATTGCAAATTTTATTACACCGTACAACTTAATGAGTGTTATCTTTTTGGGGATTTGGGCCATGTACATTTTTATTATAGATTGCATTAAAAAACCCCATAAAGCATCGCCGTCTCCCATTGGCCCAAATAACCGCCCCTTTTTTAATTCACAAACGCGCTCGCCTCTTTTCTTTTCCCAAGAACTTTTTGAAAGGTACTCCCCTCTCATTGGCAAAGCTGGACGGGCCCCTCTCCCCCAAACCCAAAAACACAGTACAGAATGTTTCCCAAACATAATAATTTTAGGGCCGCCCTTTTCCTATCCGCCCTTCTTTCCCCTCAAAATAACGCACTACATAGATTGGGGGATTCATATCTGCTCCCTGGTCTCCCCAATCCTCTTTTTTTTTTGCCTTTTTTACTGTATTTTGAACTGCCGCCTTTGCTTTTTGATTGGCCCAATTATTTCCCAAAAGGGTTAAAAATGGTTCATTTTGGGGCTCCTATTCTGATTGGTTGGTTTCTCCCGACCAAAGAGAAGAGTTTAAAAGGAATTTGAATTTATTTATTTCCCCCGGGCAATTCTTATATCGAAATTTCCTGATTTTTAAGCGCGGTTCTTTGCACAAATACTGTTCGGATTTGTTTGATTTATGAAGGTTTCAGCTTTTTTTTCAGTAATATTTTACACCTATAAAAATGATTTTTTTTAATCTACTCCATGCCCAGGGGCGCTGAGAAGGAAAATTTTTTCCCCGATTGGCCATAGAAACAAGGGGGACAAATAGCCCCCGCTCGTTGCCCGAATAGCCAAGCCCCCGCTAGCTCAACCAAAATCAGCTCTTTTTCTTCC